>CAXKVY010004049.1:0-21341 GCA_964058915.1 Tetropium fuscum | reverse complement strand
AATTCATTTATTTTATTCGGGAGGAATCGGAAACATCATCTCTCCCTAACAAAAAGGTCATTTTACAGCATCTGTTATATTTTGTTTAGAACTTTATATACAAAATATTGATTCGTAATTTGTGTTCAACAATCGTAACTTTTACGTGCCGGGAATAAAATTTCTTTCGTAGGTGTATGATTTTTTAACTCCGTTCACACTCAATAAAACTGTTATGTAAGTTACAAGCCAGCTATATCGTCTATTTCACAGGAGACGGCAGTGAGATAAAACATAGAAATAATCAAATTTTGCTTTCATGCGGTTCATAAAATGAGCCAACTGTGCCATTTTACAACCAAGAATGGTATTACTCACCATAGGTATATGGTTATATTTTACTTTTTCAGATATATGAAGATGTGTTAAAAATAAGTACCAAATTTATTTTAGAAGAGGAGAAACAGCAGCCCTGGAATTATACGGTATATACAATGCGACAAAAAGTATCTACAATATCTGTTGTCCACTCTCTGAAATACATTGCCGATTTTTTTGAGCAGTAAGAAGGATCTTAATGCGGTTTTGTGCGTTCAATTCTTGAGAGCGTCTATAAACTTTGTGAACTAAATTGACCATTTTTTTCTGAAAAAACGAATTTTTCGAAGATCAAAGAGACGATAAATAAAAAATCTACATATCGGTAAATATTGATAGAACTGAATCCAGTTTTGCTACTAGGAAGGTTTTTGAGGTCGCTGAACATGAATATCACGACGGCAACGGTCTGCGAGGTACCTCGTGTCCAAGGTGGACAGTATGAACGTCGTCTCCTAGAGTTTTATGGGAATTCGTAATATAATGTCGAAAATCGTTATTTACTCGGAGGTTTTTTGGTTCGCTCAACACGAATATCACGACGGCAACGGCCTCCGATACCTGGTGATCTGAGTAGACAGTATGAACGTCATCTCCTGGAATTATCTTGAGTATTACATCATTTTTACCTGAATTTAAATATATTATTCTGAATTATTTATTTAAGTATTATATGAAAGGTGTAGATTCAAACAATGTTTTGAAAAATAATTTCTGAAAACTCAAAACTGAATATCAAAACCCTGTACTATTCTAATAGTCATCCTTTGCTAGTAGTAGTTGATAGCCGTGTTCAGCTATGGTATCCAATAGACAAACCAACTTATTTGAATTTTTGTGCATGCATGGCAAGATCATGTTTTTTTTAAAGGTATTGAAAAAATTCCCTTGATAGAAGGTACCTATCGCAATATAGAATATGATAGAATCGCAATATAGAATATGATATAGCAATATAGAATATGATATAATACCGTATCGCAACCTCTAAAAGCATGCAGAAATAAAATATTTTCCTAAACAGGTGGAAGGTGACATAAACTCTTCGAAGAGTATAATTCTTCTGATTCGTTTGGTCGAGCGGGTTTTATTTAACTTGTGGTATATGTATCTATCTATGTTTGTTCAGGACAAATCTTGCAATTGAATTTTAAAGCAGTTATCCTGAACCGATTGAACTGAAATTTTGTATGCGCGTTTAGTTTGGATGACAATGTATGGATAGCTAACTGGCGTCATTATAAATCCAATATGGCGGACCGTCCAAGATGGCGGATTAGTTATTTTTTATGCACTTCCATGACATGACAAATAAAATTATATCACTATAAATCCAATATGGCAGACTCACAAGGATGGCGCACTAGTTATTTTTTACTACACTAGTTATATGGATACCAAATGAAATGGTTTGTTAGAAGAATACGAAAGTGAAATGACGTCACCCTAAACCCAATGGCGGACAATGGCCAATATGGCGGACTCCCAAAGATGGCGGATTAGTTATTTTTTATGCATGCCCTTCCGTGATATAGGTATCAAATAAAAGGGCTTGCTGAGCAGAAACATGTCCAGCATTAAGTAAAACATAAAAAATAAATGAATATTAAAAAATATATTTAAAAACAAGCTTTTATTTAAATGCACTAAAAAGAACAAAATAACCTTTAAATTAAATTAAACCCATCAATTTATTACATGACACAATTTATATGATATAAAAGCTTGTCGCGAGATTTAACTGTGTAGATAAACAATAATACAATATGTAACTTGATGTTGACATAAGTAAGTAAGAAAAAATGTTTTTTATAATCTTTATATTGTTTTTTATTAAATAGGTAATCCTCGCGACAAGCGAGATATATAAATTATGTAATGTAATAAATTGTAAGTTTGATTTAATTTAAAGTTTACTTTCATCTTTTTAGAGCATTTAAGTAAAATCTTGTTTTAAAAATGCTTTTTTCGGTACTTATTACATCTTATTACATCTACAAAATACTTATAAATCTTCAAGTCATACTTACAAAAAAAGGAGTGGAAAGGAATTTAGCGTTGAAAAGGGGGTTTTGAGAGCGATAGTGGGTGATACTTCAATTTAGGATTGAGAAGAGGGATTTGAGAGTTGGGGGGTTACATATTGACAGCGCAGAGTTATTATTGAACCCCTTCCGTTTAGAGGGAAAATGGATAAATGGTCAGTATATGTGTATATATTGCTCCAAATTTAATATTTCGGTGCACAGTATGCGCAAAATTTTATGCTTTGCAAATTTTATTCTACGAGTTTTTCACATAAAGAAGCTGTATTTACCAAAGATGTTAAAAATTGGTCCGAAAATTTCGGGTCTTTTGGGTTTTCGACCTGAAGCCGTTCTGTTACAAGGCAGCAAACTTGATATTCGTGTTCAGCACCCAAAAAAAATGTATATTTCCTTTGAAAAACCTTCTACCGGGCTTATGTTACGAAATAGGCATTTGGTCAGGCTATAAGTGCACAGGTTTTTGAAGAACATACTCCTCAAGATCTGAGAGTCATTTTGATGTCCGTCATATTGGATATGCCGCCATCCTCATTCTATATCCATTTAGGATATCCAGACCAGTGAAACAACACAGTGCCGGCCGTTTGTTTACTACTATTTGTCTAAGAAATTATATGTTATTTCTGTCATAATTTGAATTAGAAAAATCGGTGTCTACTCCTTTCTGCTGGGCGTGATGGAAATATATTTTATTGATTCCTTCGCTAAACTAAGCAGAGAACATTTCGAGAAATTTAAAATTCGATTAACTAGCACAAAATTGCCCTGATATGAGGTCATTCGGATTTTGCTAAATTAGGACATATAAGTTTTCAGATTTGACAACTTATATGTCTGTCTATTACTGTCTACTTGTTGCGAACGTACTATAGGAAATAATTACACCATACAATTTTTGGGTAAGGCGAAGTACAGATTGATTTTATATTCATTGGGCCATATGAATAAAAATACAGACTTATAAGCATACGGCAGAAGGAAAAGCAAATGCTTAGAGCAAACGGTAGGAGTAAAAGCAAGTCCTTCATTCAAGAATTAACTTGCAAGCAAATGAATTTATTCATATCCCTTGAAGAATTTACTTTGAATTTTGCAAGTAGAAGCCTTCTTTTTATTCATATCGCAGATTGAATCTTACATGAGTTAAAACAGACATATGGATTATGTATGCAAGACAATTAATGAATATGTTTGGGACTATTTGATCATATTCAGATATATTTAGAATAAAAAAGTTAGCTTATTTTATATGAAATATTTCACTCATAAGTCTGATCAGCTAACATAATTTCCCTAGTGATAAATGTTCGTATTCGCTGACAAAGCTATTCCACCTTCCTAATTTCCGGCAAAAAGTGCCGTGCCTTTTATGATACAAATTGATGTGTAGGAGGTTATCCACACGAAACTCGATTAGGTATGTTATAATATAATACAATAAACAAGCTGCACTAAGCTCGTAACGCACCCCTTATGAAGTAATAATAATTTGTAAATGTAAATGTTAGGATTAAAACAGTTCAAAAATAGCGACAGTTCACTCTCACCTTATAGGAAATGGAATTCATATTGGGCCACTCCGTTTCGATTCGGATGACTAGAGGATGGCCCCTGGGTGCCGCAAATGATTTATAGTTTATGTGCGGCTTGAGCTGGTTCTTGTGAAACACACTGGTCACGTAACAATCTAAAAATATTCTTGGGAAACTAACTGGTCCTCCCGGGTAGACATTATTCCATGTACATGTATTCAAATAGATAAAAGTAATTGTGACAAACCTGGTCCTCCTGGACAGACCTTATTCCATGTACACATTCCATGTATTTAATAATGAGTAATTCGGGCAAAAAATAGGAAAAAAAATTGCGAAAAGTGCGGGACCCCGTAACTCGTAACGTTCCGTATGTGGAGCACACAATTCAATTAAATTCAAATACTTTATTTTTAAGTTATATAACATTGTAAAGAACGCGCAAGGACAATACCATGGCCGGTACCAGCCAGACATCCACTCGCAATAAGTGACGTGACGTGGTTGGGCACCGGGGTGGCTCCTCAAAATTAAACGAAAATATGCTGGGAGGAGTATTATCTGCCATTGATTCTGGCTATAATCCAATGAATGGGTTTCAAATAAGTTAGAAGTTGGAAGTTGAATTTTCATACATAGTTTTCGTGACTCTTCAAGATTTTTGGTTTGCTTGTGGGTAAAAATGTAAAATGAAAAGCCCCCGTAAATGCAGCTTCAAAAAGGCAACAAAAATAGGGAAAGAAGGAAAATAAAATTACTAATTTTGTCATTTAATTGTGTTAAAAACTTTTTTGTATTTATTGATTTCTAGTAACGCCACGGTGAATTTTGTAGAATTTGGAAATGACTAGAAAATTAGGATAATGACTAGGAAAACTAGGATAATGACTTGAAAACAAATAAATAAATAGACAAAAAAGATAAATGTATAAAAATAAATTAGTTTAAGAGTTTAAAAGTTTAAAAATTATGGTTAAAAAGCGGAAAAAAGCCTAAAGTGATTGATGAAAAAAGGGTAATTTTTTAAAGATTAATGTTTTATATTAAAAGGCGTGTTTTGGTCCCTAATGCGTGAAATGTTGTTTGGCAGAGGACTATCATGCAGTTTAAATTCGTAGGATTTCTGTGGTGTTTCTGATGTAGTCCGCTATTGGTACTATGTCGGGGCAAAGGTTGTGTAAGTTTCTACTGGAGATGTATCTATTGGAGTCCGTGATAAGGCGTAGGTACTTGTTTCGTAATACCTTTAGTTTTCTTATGTTCGTGGCCAATTCGGCGGCCATGTCTGTTACGCGAAGTAGTATTCATCCATCAGCCTCTTCTAATATTGTACAAGAGATTTCGTTTAACTCAGTTTCACAGTTGCCTGCGATTGAGAAATAGATAGCTTGACAGGAACAGTTCACTTCTGCTTTTAAATACTTGGGAAGTAAAAGCTGTTCTAGAGCAATTCCTGATGATGTCATACAAGCATTGGAAATTCGTTATTGTTATCTTACAAAAAATACTTTTTATGGTGGAGAAAAACCGATAAGTACGATACCACCAACTAAAGCTTGCTTTGTGGTGCACATTAGGAGAGCGGCATTTCAAGCGTATGAAATATGGGTCCAGCGAAAAAAATCGGGATGACTCATTAATTATTATCAGCAGAATATCCATATCATAATAACCTCCAAAAGGCATATTGGGTAAAATCACGTCCGAAAATCTATCACTACCTCCCGGTCTATAAAAAGAGGACGAGGTTTTCAATTCGATTATATTTTTTATGTTTGTTACCTCAGAATATCCGTCATTTATAAATCAATTTTAAAAATTCTTTTTGTTGGAAAGGAGGTATTTTCAAGTGGGTCTATTTTAGTTTTTAACGGCATTGGACCTTGGATTCTGAAGATATACTGAGTAACCCACGAGATATACCAGAAGAAATGGCGAGTGCGCAGGTCACAATGATAATTTATAGATATTTAAATTAATTAAAAACTATTTTCTATTGGACCAAAATATGAAGCTGAAAACCATTTTCGAATTAACTTAATCATGCTGAAAATTAGTCTAGCCGTTAGGTGGAGTTTAATGATAACATACGGACACAAGAAATAGTAGGCGTAGGCGCGTGTAGTAGGCCTATCCATATTCTTATTTGATAAACAAGTTACATACAGAACGCAATATTCACTGAAAAGCAAGAAATAAAATACTAAAAAGTAAAAAATATCATCATTCATTCTTACTTAGAATAAAAATAATATATTAGACCAATAATATACAATTATTGTTATTTTTGGAGTCGGTGCCAGCCAAGGTTAACTAATATGTTCACTTACAATTGAATACAACTTCCTACAGCGACACCACAATTACAAATAAACCTAAATACAAACTTCTAGTCGAATACAATTAGAGATGTATACCTACGCTACTTCATTATACGTTTGTAAACCTTGGCTGGCACCGACTCCAAAAATAACAATAATTGTATATTATTGGCCTAATAAATTAACTGTATTCTAAGTAAGAATGAATAACGTAATTATTTTTTACTTTTTAGTGCAGTTTTTTAGAATAGATTTTTTTGATGTTTTTTTCTTAAATATTTTATTAGTGACATTATATTTGATCTCCTGATATTTGATCATTATATTTGTCCATTTAGAGAAACAAGTTCAAAAGTGTCAAAGGTTGAGGTAATAATGGACAGTCCTTCAGCATTCCATTGATCATCACGTATTATATAATTAGAAATTTCAACAATTGCTATTGACAAATAAGTCAAATTTATTTGCTTCTTAAATTTCAGTTTTTGCGAAAAGTAAAGAATTTCCACTGAAAATTTAAAGCCTTTAAGTTACTTGGTTGATTGGTTTTTAAAGTTTTCTACATGGATTTTGAGTCGCCCTTGTTAGCATATTTTACAGTATTATACAGTGATTTTAATACTCATATTTCTTTCTTCTCAGCAGTTGAGCAACTATATTACCCTTAGATTTGTATCTAATATAATATGTCCACAAGTATAAATATATAATATGTCCAAAAGTATCCCACGTTGTGATATATCTACAGCTACCACGTTAATAATTCTTCACATAGGAAAAATTAATGTAGGCATGTAACCAGAAAATTCAGTAGCCTGCAATAGATTGTCATATACCAGATGGCGTAATTTTACTAACTTCTATATGTTACAACAGCTAATAGCTTGGTAGTGTAAAACTGTCAAGTATTCAGGTGATTGATTATCTGCGCTAATGTAGATTCGACATTGACTTGATAGAAAAATATAATTTGCTTTTACTACTTTTTGTAAGTCCTATAGACAATATATAAAAAGAGACACTTTCTCTGATAGGAATTTTTTTCCATTATAGCAGTTAATTTTATGTTTGCCTTAGCGTTATTATGGCTATAAATAATTTGTAAAAAAACTGCAATTTCAGAAACGGTAGAAGCAGAAAGAGTGTTGGAACAAATATTTATATTTTTTCATAGTTTTTTGTTATTACTACGTTTCTTACCATTATTGTTAATCATAGCTGTTAGGCTATCAATAATACTACATAACATATCTGAACAGTATAATTTATATTAATATATACATTCGTTTGATGATGGCAATAACTACGTAGAGTTTATATATACGCTATAACTGAACTAAATTATTTAATTTAAAGGTTTTCAGGAAAAAGGTTTTCGAAATAAATTTAAAAAATCATGTAGTGTTTATTATAAAGTTGGAAATGTAACACTGCTAAAAGACGTTTTCGGAAATAAAATTATGTAGATTTATTTTTTGGCAAGGATTCGATCCATAAAAAATTTCATGATATTAAAGAAACTCCCCATATAATAAGAAGCCTACATTGTCACTTCTGTGCTGTATTTACATAAAATAGATATCTCGATACCTCTATAAAATTCGATTTGATATTTCAGTTAATTTTTGGAATACTTACCGATGACAGGAGATCTTAATTAATCAATCTTAAAGTAATCGTTCATTGCGACTAAACTGCAAAATATTCCGTGAGTGTTAAAAAGTTTCTTCAAACTAGTAGCTCATGACAAGAAAGAGACGCGCGTTATTTATTTTATTTGGAAGGTTGAATTTATCAGATAGATTACCAAAGTTTCTCAAAGATATCCTCGATTACGGAGAATTCGGTAATACCCCACAAGAGGGATCGAAACTTTCAAACAAATGCGTTTTAATTTAGATAACCAATATTTACCTTTAGAAAGGTTTAATCTTTTACTAAAAACATTTTCCAAGTTCAACCGTTCAACCCTAAAATTCTTCAATATCAGTCAAGTATTATAAAAGTAGCCGATATGAGGCGCCTTCAAAACTTGCTCAATATTTGTAGGTGATTATAGGATAGGTATAAATTTCTTACTAAGCAGAGTTAGCTACAACATCATTCAGTAAGAAATATATTCATAAGAAATACAAATAATATCCACGTATTTCCACGTACAATATCCACGTACATTTTTCCTATATTTAAAGTAGAAAACAAATATGCAGCCAGAAATCTCAATTAGGTTATGTATTTACGAATTAGGAGGAGGTTGGGATAAGGAATATGCTACCAACGTTAGGTGAAATGAAATTAGAATTTTCGATTATATTGTGGACCCGTCATTCGTACTAAAAAAATTCACAAACCTCGCGTCCTACGCAAGTGTCTCAGGCGTATTGAAAATACCAGACACAACTTTTTTTACTGTAATACAGTACTCGATTAGTTACACAGTTCATATGTGTCAAAATAACAGTTTTTATCGGTTTGTGCTGACGGCTGGTAGAAGTTTAGGATGATCATATGCTGAAAATGAGGCATTTATTATGCCCAATTGAAATAGTCGCTAAAACTTGCTAGACTTATTTTCAAAAGGAAATTTTAGAACGGTTCTCGCGTAATAACAAAAACTGTTTTGTTGTTGCTTGAAGTAACGGTTATGTTAAAATAACTTTAGTATGTGCTGACTAAGTAATATTGGTTGTGGTTGGCGCCGATTACGAAACGTACATTAGGAAAACATATAAGAGTCAGTCATTCCGTCATTGTAAAAATAGAGATGAAAGATTTGTTTCAATTAAACCAAAACCAAAAACAGATATAACTTAATTTGGAAATAATTAAACTGATACATGTCTTAACACTTGCAAATCAGTCATCAGAATGCCCAGTCATATATTTTATGCTATTTATTTTAAACCCTTATTAAATATTAATGGCACTAGTTACACACGTATAAACCAAACATGGTTATTTATTGGATCTTCAATTCTTTGAGTTCCACCGCTTGTGGCCTCCATCGATATCAGTCTAATGCACATCGACTACATATGAGGCATTTTTTTATTTTGTACACTAAGACAATAATACTACCTATGTTTTTATAAGTTCAATATTTTGCACACAACTATTTTTCCAATATTTATCGGATCGTTTTCGAGATCTCCAGAGGAGGCAAGCCCTTTTTGAAGCCAAGTTTTACTTTCAGTTCTCTCACAGCGCATTTATTTTATTTGGGCATAACAATAAATGCCTAACTTGGTAAGATAGTTAATGTCCATTGTCTCCATCAAGGTCTTCAAAATCAAAAATACGTTTTAATTCATTTCAATTATGACTATGAAGTACAATAGGTACATAAAAATAGTGAATGCATAGATATAAAAATATTATAATGTGGGCTCGTTGAAGTCGTTGTTTACTTTGGTTAAAGACTACTTTATTTACTCCTTATTGCTTGTATTCTATCACTTGGCCGAAGAATATAAGATTGAATCACTTTTTGGACCACAATATTATTAAAAGTGCCCTTAATATTATTATTGAACACTGGAAGTCGAAGATATAATTATATATACCGGATACCTCGCTGACTGGATTTATATTATTTAAAATAGAAAATATAATTTATCATGGATTTTGTGTTGTTTACACTTGAGTTGTGAAAAGTGAGTGCTTTACTTTGATGGTACATTAACAAATAACTGAATCTTTGTTTTTGTATCCAAGGAAATATTTTGGTTCATGGTATTAACAATTATTAGCCAATGAGAGTTCACATTTCAGTGATTATTTTATCTCCTTTTAGACTACTGAATTTTATATCGCATACTTCAACTTTTATTATTGACGGTGCTAATTTTACCCAGAAATTTAAAACGCTGAACAGCATTTATAAAATGCATTAAATTTAAGACACTGAAGGCATTTACCTAAATACAATATTAATAACATTTGAGTATTTTTCTTTTCCAATATTTAGTTTGTTGAATCGGCTTTTATGACATATGTGAGCGAAGATATACGACTTTTTCCTCGGCCATGTAATGATTGACGTAGGTACATTAAAGGAATATATCTACGATATGAATATTAAAAATTTTTGCGCTACCTGCTATCTTTAATTAGTTTACTGGAATAATTTTGTTAGGAGACCATTATTATTAGAATTTGGGTTAAAATTGAATTAAAATCATCTACTAAATAGGTTTCTCCTACTCACCTGGCGTTCATCCAACAGTAGATAATCGGATTGTACATCGAATTACTCATGGCGAGCCAGTAAATAGCCAGATAAGTTTCCTGGATGTACTCCGAATTTGTTATGTAAGGGAAATAGGAAGTTACAATAAAGTAGAGTTGGTAAGGAAGCCAACATACAGCGAATATAATGACTACGACCATCATCATTTTCACCACCTAAAATAAAAAAGAAAATATATCAAATAAGTTTCTAAAAGCGAGATAATAATATATGCGGATATTCCTCATAGTTAATGTTTCTCCTTCAATAGAATTAAATAAAAGTATTACTTATACCACGAGCCCAAAATAATAGAGACCAACTGTCTTAGTCTTCCGCAGTTAAAACAAAGCCCCTGTCCTCATCCTGGCCATTGAAACGCTGCCTATTATTGTGGACTTGTATCTCAGCTTACTCATTGACTCTCTACATCAGTTCCAGAATCATGTGTGAGAAAAGAGGGTGTTCATACAACTAGCAACTAGCAACAAGCAACTGCAAATTATTTGTGGTATGTTACCCGACTATGTTAGATAACCGACCCGGTTATGTGCAGTAGTGACGTCGCGACGTTTATACATGTCTATTATCTATAATGAACTCCAAAATAAAATATAACGTGAATTTTTACAGATGAAAATAGAATCCAACTATATAATTAGTTAATCAAACGTTTATTAAAGCGCTGCTAGTCCGGTGGTAAAGCGTGTGCTTCGAGTGCCAAGGGTAGCGCGTTTAAATGCCACAGCTTTTGCTATTTATTAAAATTGCTAGTATCCAGGTATTTTTCTGCTTCAATTGATAAGAGACTGCCGGGAAACTGTAAAATTTCGGTAGCGGATAATTTTATGAGTTATAGCATAGCAACCACCAAGGACACATCACAAACTGCCACTTTAAGTCGTAGGCATCGCTCAAAACGTCTTGAAAAATAATATCACAAGTACAAGTACAAAAATTTACGAATAGCACTACTTCACGAATCACAATTTCGGAGTATTTTTTTTATAATAACGCAATGAACTACTGACTGTTAAGGATTTATTAAGGTGCTATTGGATCACGAGATCATTTCAAATTGTTCGCAAATCAGGTTAGACAAATGCAAATAATACTCCGAAATTGTGATTCGTGAATTAGTGGAATGCCCAGAGAAAAAGCCAGTGGTATTCTCATGACATGCCACCCCGAATTATGTCTAATAAAAATCAAAATTAAATTAAACGTGAATTTCCGCAGATGGATATCGAACTTCGCACGGGATTTTTTAAAGCAGTTCATCATTTCATTAATTTTAGGTTTTTATTAAAACACTGCTGGCGCAGTGGTAATGCGTGTGTTCGGGGTACCGAGGGTTGCGCGTTCGATTCTCGCAGCTTTTGATTTTTTAAAAATTTTTTTACTTATCCTTTCAGATAGACGGCCGTTAAGGACGGTTTTTCCGGTGCTGTGGAATAACGAGAACATTTCAAATTGTTCGCAAATGAGGTTAGACAAAACAGTAATAATATGTGACAAAACTGGGCGTGGGTTCATACTTGCTGGAGAATCTGGGGAAAATAACGAATTTATAAGAAAAAAATTAGTGTTTGTTTTAATTTCCAATATATCAAGTTCTTTATCTCTAAGATTGTATTATTGAGAAAATTTATATTTATACGATTTAAAATTTTTAACATAAGGTATGTTTGGTTGAAACTGTGTTTGTTTACTATGTATATAAATTAAAAATATCAATTCTATTTATATCATTCATTTAAATATATTATGTAAATATGAAATTGTAATTCATGTTATTCGGTTTTAAATATGGAAATAAAAGTGAAAGGGAAGCAAACGCTGCCTAAAAGTAACTTTTCAAAGGAGTTACTTTGTGTAGGTACTATACTAAGGAAATATCTGTTACATGGAAAGCGAAGATAATTCTGTAAAAAGCTTTTTAATTACGCTTAAAATAATGAGGTGTATTTAGGAGTTGGGATAATGTAGGTACAGTACAAAGTCATTAATGTGAATGATACAATTTTCAGAAGATTGAGAAAAGAGATCTTATTATACCGAGCTGAATTTATCTTTTAGAATACTTCTATTCTAAACATTTTTAAATATATATATATATATATATATATATATATATATATATATATATATATATATATATATATATATATATATATATATATATATATATATATATATATATATAAAATATAATATACAATACTTATATAGCACAATGTAGTTGCGAGTGACGTCACGGCGTACGGAATACGAAGAATGTTTCTCCAAACATCAAGGCTACTAGAAGAGTGCGGAAATATCGAGAAGGTGCAAATACGTAACAATATATTATAAAGTTCCGACACACCCTGAACACGATAAACACCAGATAAAAACGTGTGTCTGTATTTACCTATGAAATAAAAGGAAATATAATATGTTGTATCACATGCCATGCGGTAGACGATCAAGACCATAGAGAGGTAACGCTTGTACTACATGGAATCCTGCGTGATACACCTGTCTATATATATCATATATATACTCATCTATACCATGTGCAGACCATGTCTCATATATACCATGTGCAGACGAATACGTTGTTAATATGAAAGGTTAACCTCTTTATATGTATTACTCCCATACATAAATAAAAGTTAATATTTCAGAGGGATAAAATATACTTAACCTATTTTAGATCTATTAGAGCAACTATTTTCAGTTAGTGTGTTAGTAAATAAGGGACTTAATTACAGATTTCTTTTAATTAAAACAACACCGTGGGTAAAATGAATCCATCTGGCGCATGATAGGTATTCGTAAATATTTATAAATTACATGTATTGTCGGTTGGTTTTCGAATAAATTAATGTAATAGAACAAAATATTCCTGAATTATATGAATCTAGATAAAAAACATGGATTGATAACCTTGATTATTTTTTCAGTAAAACAGTAGCATAGGGCTATTAAATCAAATCTAATAAATTAATAGATCTAGGAATTTATAGTTATAATCTCGCATTCGTGTGAATCTGACAGACTGATAATTGGCGACCCATCATAAATTTCCAGAATTAATAAATCAATTGCTAAACCTGGACCCAACTGTAGTTGACTTACCCCTCAATGGGCATATATACATTTTCAATATATCAATTTGTGTACCTATATCTGTATAAAATTTTTATTTAAGTAGAAGGAATGCAAAAACCCTATGTCTGTTTTATTAAAGTAAATCATGGAAATTTTTGTAACACAATAAAGTATTGCGTATTATTTATGTATAAATATGTACTTTAAATGGTCATGCAAAACGCCAAATTTTATTGATCTATATTTCGTGCAAAAACTGCTTCTCTATTGCACTAGTGCAATAACATTTTTATTGGACTCATGTATCATTCTACTACAGTGTTTTGTGATCATGACAAACATAAACATAAAATTTGACATTTACTTTAGTAAATGTCAAATGTCAAATGACACCTAAATATAACATCTTTTGGACTTTACATGAACGCAGAAATAATATTATATGCAACTCGTACAAAAATTGCATTCGACGTCTTGTCGATAATTTCTCGTCGCGTGTAATGAACACTTACTTTTTGTATTTCTTGCATAAATAACTGTAAGCAACCTAATATAATCATAAATGAAAGCCAAATAGTAAATTAATAAAAAAAATCTTGTATTTCACTGAACATTGAACAATGGTAATCATTTTTTAGAATGTGGAAGCGGGTATTCAGAATTTGCGGTGTCTTATGAGGAATAGAGCAATAATTACTTGCTGCGAAAGTCAAAGAATAAATTTTGTTAAGGTAAAAACTGAAGTCGCCAATTTTGATATATATATATATATATATATATATATATATATATATATATATATATATATATATATATATATATATATGTGAGCATATTTTTTATATTTCCTTACAGGTATAAGTGATTTAGGTATAAATAATACGAAATGAAGATGCAATTCCAATTTGCCATTTGCTGCGAAATGAGTTTGGTCCCTTCTAAAATATTAGAGAACTGGGAACGATAAAGGTAGAACATTGCTTTCTGAAAATTAAATTTTCGGTTGATGCGAAGAGGGTTGTGTTGGCTATTCTTAGAACTTTTAATGCGATTCTCAGTGGAAAAATATGATGTCAGTAATTGCTCCCTTCTTTAGAATTATTGCTATCATGTTTATCTAAAAGTGCGTATCAAATGGGTCAAAATTTGAGTTTGACATTTCTTTTTAGCCAACTTCAAAAAAAGGAGGAAGTTCCCAATGCTGTTGTTTTTTATGTTTGTTTCCTCAGAACTTCGTCATTTATAAATCAATTCTAATTTTTTTTTGTTGGGGTATATAGAAGTGTGTCCCATTTTAGTTTTATAGGCATTGGACCTTGGATTCCGAAGATATACCGAAGAACTCACTAGATATACCAGAGCAAATGGCGAGTGCGCCGGTCACAACCATAGAGATGTAATATATCATAGATATGCAAATTATCCAGCCGTTAGGTGGAATTCAATTGACAACACACGGGAAAAAGAAATAGATTTTTTTTAAAAGCAACAAATAATTTTTACGGTAGATTCTTGTATATTTCTTTATTAGTTCGGCAATATAGCACACTTTATATTTATTTTGAGAAACAGAAGTTTAAACGAATTAATAAAAAATTATAATGACAACTCTACGAGTACACAAAAATACCATACTGCTGCGTTAAATTTAATTGGAAGGAATGTGCCATGGTTCGCTTGAAACAAAACACTAAGGTGATAGTACATAATGTTGTCACTGTCAAAACTGTTGTTAATCATTAAAAGCAATGATGTTTTCCGAAAAAGAAAGAATAGAAATATTAATTGTGATAATTAAGAACGTCAGTCAACACTAAGCAGGATTGAAGAGAAGTATAAGAGCATGGCACTGTCAGAGATCTTCCGAGAAGAGTACCAGAGTTGTTAATGATGAAAATAGTTTAAATGTTTTGTTGTCCGTCCATGAAAATCGGTTTTCGACGACGCCGACACGAGGAATTGCAGGTGAATATGGAATTTCAAATTTTTCAGTTCACAAAATCCTGAAGATCAACAAGTATCATCCGTATCAAGTTAAATTAAAACATGAGTTAAACGAGGATGATCCAGATCAACGTATTAAATTCTGCCAAGAAATGTTGGAGATACCTAATATGCATAAATCCCACATTTTTAACAAATTCGGTTTTATTTTCGGACGAGGCGACGTTATCCTTATACGGTGTTGTGAACAGTAAAAATGCAGATATTGGGATAGTGACAGCTAAATTTGGAAATTGAGGCTCATACTCAATATCCACAAAAAATAAATGTATGGGCGGATATTATGGGAGGTAGGATTTTGGGGCCATATTTCTTTGAGGGAAATTTAACCGGAGACTTATTTAGATTTTCTCCGCAACGACTTAACCCCCGTATTGCCGTATTGTTCCCAAATATTGACGATCCAGACGTTCCAGCCAATGAAATCTGGGATCAGTAAGATGAAGCACCCATTCATTATGCAGTATATAAATATCCGTCTTTATTTACACGAGTGTTCCCCGGACAGTGGATTAGTCGAAAAGAGCCTGTGGAATGGCCTGCTCCATCGCGTGATTTAACGTCATTGGATTTCTTCCTATGGGGTTACATAATAAGCAAAGTTATGTAAATTAAATTGTTATTTTTCATGCAGCAGTATGGTATTTTTGTGTACTTAGTGTTGTCAGTATTGTCTAGTCAAGCTATTCGGAAATGTTTATTTCCTTTCTCAAGACATCTATGTAGAATAATACAATAGTGTCAAAACTAAGTAATATTAAGATACAAAAAGTGCACTTACTAACGTGAGATTAGAAACGAGGTACCATCGTGTTAAAATAACGAAACACATTCTTACTGTTTGTCGTTAATTACGTATAATATCACATATTGAAAACAACTAAACTAATTTAAAATTTGAATAATAAAAATTCTTTTAAAATAACAGTCAGGAGCATATGGTAATATACATGTATATGGATATCGTACCAAACCTTGAGGCCTTGCCTTAAATGAGGTAGTTTTGATTTTTTATATGTTGTATGTGATGAAGTGGTAATGCCAATTCATTTAAATTTTCGTACTTAATTTGACTCAATTTGCAACAAAATGAAGAGGATTTAGTCTCGATAGACCACATAGTTTTTAAGATACACCTGTTCAAAGATTGCAAAATTTCCCATTTTTTCCCAAAAAATTTGCCATTTTTTTTGGGACAAAATTTAAAAAAAAAATTTATGGCAAAGGTCATCATGTACGTTATTAAAGTACACTAAATCTGCGACAAAACGAGACCTATTTGGTCTATCTAGATATTTCTAAATCTCTTGAAATATGAATTGTTTATCAACTATACCCTTTTAACAAACAGAGCAAAGACCAACATTATCTCTAAAAAATGTGGGAGAGAAAAAATCCGGATATCACCTACGCGACGAATTCCTTCACGCCCCAAGCACAACCGTGATTGGCACTGTTACTTTGCACCTTCAGTGCTTGTCATACAACCTAGCACTGCCAAGTAAAAATGAAATTTCTATCGGCGACGGCGAACTGAAACGGCGACGCTTCGAACAAAATATTGAAGCGTTTTGTTGCCACATGCTACATCCTCCAATCAGGGATGCTGCGAGATTTCACCCTCTGCGGCGAACATATCACCAGGTGAAAAGAAGTTTTTTTTACCAGTATTGATTTTATTTCTGCTTCAGACCACTTTATTGATGTCTACTTATACTGTTGAAGGTTACGGAATGGTTAAGCAGTTGTGGTTACAGGAAAGCAGGTTCCAAATGCTCGGCTGTTTGCAACCATCGCAGCGGACAATTTTGCGAGAACATACCAGACCTGCTGTGTGACGACATTGATGAGCCATTCATCGATAACCTTCAGATGATGATTTCAACCTGCCTGAGCAGATCCTTGAATAAATGCTACCAAGGCAAGCAAAGGTGTTTCATATTACTACATACATTTTTAATTTTTAAAAAGAAATAATTTATAATTTACAAACCCTTCTAATATTTGCTTACTTACAACAACAATTATTTGCTCAACAACTTTTAATAGTTACCTCAGGAACTATCAGGTCTGCATAGACCAAATTGGTCTCATTTTGTTGAAAATTTAGTTTACTTTAATAACGTATTAATGACTTTTGCCGTAAAATGGGTCCTTATTGGCCAACATTGACAAAAACTAAATAAAAAAATTCTTTATTTTTGGAAATTTTATCTGTATCTTAGAAACTATCTGAGCTACCGAGACAAAATTGTTTCAATTTTTTTTGAAAATTTAGTCCACTTAAAAAGTGTACATAATGACTTTTGCCGTAATACACGTCCTTGGTGCTAAACATTGACAAAAACTGAAAAAAAAGTCCGGAAATACTTAATTGTTTTCAAAGTTTTTAACAATGATCCGGACTTTCGAGGTGGAAGACTTGGATTTGTCATCACAGACAACATATAAAAAAATCAGAACTACATCATCTGACGCAAGGAAAAATGTACCTATTCCAAATGTATGAAAAATATCTGTAAAATCTACTGAAAACATCAATTATATTACTAGTTTTAAGGAAGTTTTGAGTCAACATAACTAATATCACTACGTTTATTGCGGCATATTTGAATTGCGAAGCGAGTGAAAATTATCTTTTTCTAACTTAAACAGATATGTGTAAATGCTATTGAGTTTGTCAATACCAGACAAACTCTGTAGCATTTGTGGGGCTAAATCAATATAACCAAAATGTCTAGCGTAAATTTAATGCCAATAAGGTAACATATGGAGACAATCTCAATGTAGCTTTTTATTCTATGCATTTTAAATTTCATTTTTAGGTACTCTACCCATTGAATACATAACTCCATTCTCTTTTAACTTTAGCATTTCACCATTTTCATGTTTTCTGTTACAGACGGTATGTACATAACCGTAGGCCAAACCAATACCGATTTCTTTGTGGCTTCCATTAAAGCGGCAGACAGTAAATCCGGATGATATATTTTCTACATGCTAACGTTGCACACATTAATAATAAAATACAATAACGTGCCAGATAATCTAGATGCTATCGGTATACATCGAAAGGGTTTTAACTTATAATACCTTTTACGCGTGTTGTGCAAAAATTAAGATTGATGTACCTACACCTAGTTTAGACTGGGAGCATACAATAAAGTTAACTGATAAATAACTTGCAAGAATAAAGCCCTTCAATGAAGAGAAGAATTACACTTGACTACCTCTTTGTACCTACGCCATCTCTGAAACTATTCTGAAAATCCGTTCAAGATTCTCTCAGAATATATTTTATGATTAATGGCTTATTTCATTATCTACACATTTTATACAGAGTAGGTACATTTTGACTACAATCGTGTATCGTATAGAAAATTTATGCAAACAACATACGAATACAGGTATATTGTTGTGAATATTACTTCATTTATTTAAAATTAGAAAGAGGATAAATTTATTATTATAACTCGTTTTTCATCTTTTTGAGGATACGCTATAGGATTCATTCTACGACATGCATAACTAGAAACTGCAACAAATAAATTCTTAAATTTAATAACACAAATAATTGAAGCCTCTATTAATTTCTCTAAGAAATAAACGCAGGCCTCCTGTCTGATTTCAATGATTTTTTTGTATGATAGCCTCTTGATTCAAGAATGTAAATGTTCTTTTATGTTTTCAAAGAAATTTTGTTCTATTCATTACAGGGTGTAAAAATTGCGACATATTTTTTCCATTCACTTTTGTAACACCCTGTGGAGATCAACAGTTACACCAGCAAGTTAGAATTCAAATCGTACTGTAGTCTAATCTTTTCTTAACATTTACTTTTTTAATTCAGTTTATTAGTACCAGAAATACACAATTTTATAACATCATGTTTTTAAAAAAATAAATGGAAATGAACAAGATGCAAACAAGGAATGCCAATAGCGCGTATTTCCGCTTCTACCACGAATAACTTCTTGGCAACGCCGCTTCATACGTAAAATAAGCGACCATATTTCAGTTTCGTCCAATTCTTTCCAAATTTGAACCAATTTCTGCCCAACATCTTCTAAGTTGTCTAACTGATTACCTCTTGCATTTTCTTGCAAGTTTATCACATAGGTTTTCTATCGGATTTTAGTCCGGGCTATTAGCTGGCCATGCAGTGGTGTCGATTCCGACTTCTGCCACATAATTTTTCACAACTCGATCAACATTAGGTGTGGCATTATCCTGCATTTACATAAAGCCTTGCCCTATATATGGCGCATATGGAACCACGTGGTTGTCTAAAATATCTTATACGGCTTCCATTAATGACAGGGTTGCCAGACCGTTAGCGTTGGCTCGATTCCCCAGTCAAAATTTAAAAATTCCTCAAATTTAGGACTATTCGGAAAAAATCCCCAAAAAAACTAATTTTTTGTTCTCGTAGTATTTTGTTTCGACTTGTTTTTTCTGGTTCTTAATAAATATTTGTGTAAATATTTTTCGCGTACCTATCTCTAAAATACCCAAAAATAAACTGTGTTACAAATAAATCCCCAAGAACTTAAAATATTTACTTAGTGCAATTGAAAATGTCTTTTTTTTTGGAGAAAATCCCCTAATCAGGCAACCGTGGACAAAGTTGAAACTGCATATCTTTCAAACGAGCCCCAGTTTGTTTATGAGGTTCATAATTTCCAGCGATTTATCTTGGCCGATTTACTTATTAGTATTCTTTCCCAAAGTTATACGATATGTACTTTCTGATATACAGTCGGCGTCTATTCTTAGTTACCATCCTGACTTTGTCATAATGTATTTTAGCGTGGTAGCTAGAGGGCGATGTTTGACATCGTAACAGTTATTGCGCGTTTGCATAAAAATATTTTTATATCTCTTTTTACATAGGTAAATAGAGCACAAAATTTCTAAAAAGTCAACGTAAACTGCAACCTTCTATCTTATCTGTAACGGGAAATATTAACGGGCCAAATAAAGTTAGGCTGCCGCCTAGGCCCTAGGCCATAGTCTAATTAAAAATTATACTAGTAAGCTATAAAACAAAAGAGGTAAATAATACCTATTTACCAAAATATCAAAATAATTTAGTTTCATGTTAATGTCATTTAGTTGCCATTTATCAAAGTTGTTTGTATTAAGTAAGTAATAGTGTATTCTATTGTTCGGGTTTTGCGTGTTATTGTTCATGTTGCTTTCTTGTATTATTCTGAACTGTAGTTTATTGTTCGTTTTTTCTTACAAAATGATTTACACAAACGAAGAGTTATTTGTCGTGGCAGGAGTTTATTATGAATTAATAAGAAATGCTACAGTTGCTGCTAGAATATATTATGCCCAACAATATCGTGGCACCCCAGTAAAAAAAGTTTTCTACGAGTAATTCACTGTTTGCGAACAACTGGAATTGTTCATCTGCCTGTATACCGTAGACAACGCAGAGGTCACACCGAACAGAACATTGTTAATGTTTTATCTTATTTAGAAATTGATCCTCAACTAAGACCTAGAACTATTGCGTAAGACCTTGTAGTAACTAGAACTACGATTCAAAACATACTTAAGGAACAAAGGTAAACACATTATGGACTAAAGTTATTATGCTATATAAGTTATATAAAGGCAGGATTTGAGGCATGAAATTCGAAATGCGTTGCTTCAATTTTGGAGCTCCACTCTCCTCTATAAACTTTTTATACTCAACTGGATCTAAACATTCTTTGCATTTTATGAATGGAATGATTTTATGAAT
>CAXKVY010004048.1:0-30270 GCA_964058915.1 Tetropium fuscum | reverse complement strand
CTTAATAAGCAACGAAAGCGTTAAAATGCCAAAGATCGCCTTAATACAGAATAATAAAGTGCCTCCTGCTGAGATTGTGAATTATCCAGAAGTTTTGAATAATGCTTTTTTCCTCTTTCCTTATGGTCAACCATATCTGATTTATCTACTTCCATTTTTTGAGTTCAATATATCTTATATTTACACCTACAACAGTACGCCACTCACAGTTTTTTCAAAAGGGGTCAAACTTACCTGAGAAACTAATAAAACAATATTTAAATGCGCATTGATGATTAATTTAACATTTTTAAAAAAGGTACGCCCCTGTTAAATAAATTTATATAAATCTAATTAGCAATAAATTGTTATTAAGATACTATAGAATGACTTACACAAAGTTGGCAGCTTTCATCATAAACCAGTCGACTTCTATACCTATGTTTTTATTAAAATTAATCCAATTTTCACCGCTTTTTCCCCCCTGCACCAATTTTCAGATGTCTAATCGGGTAGGCTACATTCAGGATGCTCTTCGAAGTTAAAATGGGTCGCTGGCTTCCTTTACCTAAAAGCCCACGGCGGAACACAACACATAAGACTATTAAATAGAATTTAACATAGGAAAAATCAATAAAATCTTCCTTTACTTATTTCCTTGTTTTTCAGTTAATATTTTTTAATATACCAGCCATATATGAATTTTGGTTCCGTTTGCCGATGTATTGGATTAAAGTTAGTAACCGAGCGTCGAGTTACTTTAGAGTCTAGACAAAAAAAAAGGTTACTGGTGCCCAAGGATTGCTATTGGTCAACTTCAGTAATTCAAAAATTTCACGGCACGACCAGCGTTAGCTACATGTGAGCTCAGCTTCTAGCTTCCGCCATCTTGGACCAGATAACATCTGAGGACAATTCAAGGTAAATTTAAAAAACAATAGAATATTTTCATAATAGCATTCAGAATAGAAAATTACAAAATAAACAACTTTTGTACCTTGTAAAATTTTCATTCCGATAGTTCGATTTTAAGCGAGCGAAAGTGAATGTTGGCAACATTTTATTGATTTAAAAAGAAGGTTTTAAGTCTGCGTATAATGCAAGCTTTGTAGAGGAAGTTCTCCTGAAGAAATTAAGTCAAGAGAAGTTCTTACGGGTCCATCTATCACTTTACGGGACTTTTTGTCATAGATCGCTTAGATTATTTTTACAGTGTTGGGATTCCGAGATGCGTTTGTGCGCAGATGCTTTCGTAATTTTTACGTTCTCAATTTTTGAATTAATCTGAATATATATTTTAATTAAAAATACTTACTCGATGATTGTAAGATTAGATTACTTCATTTTGCATACAATATTGTACGAAATACAGTAGAAAGGTGAAGTTAACAAAATGTGGCAAATTCCATTATCGCTGTATGTACCGAAACAATAGAAAACACCCATCACAGAATTTGTGGCAAATCGGTTCCATCATTACCAGCGCAGTCCATTAAGTTTCTCTATTAACTTTAATAATCCCGGAGTATAATGCCGTCGTAAATTTTTTATTAATACGCGATGAATTGAAATTTTACCGTGTGCCATAAAATAGGTCGTTATATAAAGGCAGTTTGACGATTGCACTCTAAAAAGCTTTAGACACTGACGCCATCGGGGCCTGATAATTTAGCGCATGCACGTATTAAGTCGGTTCATTTTCTAGTGCAATTATATTAGACATCATTGTTCCCGGACTGCAGCTACAATTCCTCCCGTGGATTTAATTTGGCTCGTGCTTTAACTGCACCGGGATAATTAGTTGGTGAAACGTTCATATGTTGAAAATCAACAAGGAGCGGCTCAGCCCGCGGCTTATATAACAATTTTGCTAATTTGTTGTGCAGAAAAATCATCAGATCCACACTTATTTAAAAGTTTTGGTAACTTTTCTGTACAACAAACTTTCAAAATTGATCAATATTTTGTAAAATCTAAACCAATTTACAAAAATGATGCATTGCTGTATGCACCATGAAAATTGATTACAAATGTATGTGTAAAATGTGACGTAGTTCCAAGTTAGGATTTCAAATTTTGGTTGCCAGGGATGAACAATGAACATATCAAGACTGTTAAAGATGTTCCCCCTAAAATAAAAATCGACGGGTCTCGGCGAATTCTCAAATATTTTGGGGTTTTTAAATTACAGGGAGGTGGTAAGTTTTAAAATGAACACAGTGTATATATACAGTGCGCGACACTTTATTTTACATTTTAACAATATTTGTTCAACATTTTGTTTAATATTTTCAAATTCTACATATGTGGAAATTTTGTAAAGCAAATATTGTAATTTATAATGCGACACTTGATTACTCTTATTAACTTTCTGAGATCCTAGATGTCTAGGTACGTACAAAAAACCAAAGCATGTTACTTGTCAGGGGATTGACCATAGTTGATAATGATTTGCACGTGGTAAAATTGTTTGATATTAATATGGGACGTGGCAGAACTTTATCTTTGGAAGAAAGAGGACGCATTCAAGCTTAACAGGAGAATTATTCAAATCGAGAAATTGCAAGATCGGACTTCGGGGAAATCGAAGCGGGGAATTCGGACGAAGCCCATGGGTAATCAATGCTTATTTAAAAGACATCGGAAACTATGGCAATAATCGACGAGGACGCACTTCAACTGCAACAACCCCAAGGGTTGTTGCAGTCATGTAAATCTTCGAATTGCATCTAATTCTTCGTCTACAGCTAGACAAATTAGGCATCAGAGTAGAAGTAATGCGTCCGCTTAAACCATTCACATTAAAGATGTGTCCAAAACTTAAGAAGAAGAAAACTACACAAGAAACCTTTACTTCTCGCACGTCATATGCAAGCACGTTTAAAATTTTCACGTAATCATCTTAACTGGACAGAGGAGTGGAAGAGAATCGTTTTCAGCGATGAGAAAAAGTTTAACCTAGATGGCCCTGATGGCTTACAATATTACTTTCATGACATGAGGATGGAAGAAAAAGTTTTGGCACGCCGTCACAGCCGAGCAGGATCGGTAATGATTTGGACGGCGATTTCAAGTCAAGGGAGAGCTGGAATAGAGTTTTTACAAGGTTGGCAAACTGCTCAAAAGTATTTGGAGTTGCTCTAAAGGCGGGTCAATAACATAGCAGTTTTATTTCCGAATCAACAATGGATATTTCAATAAGACAATTCGCCTATTCACACCGCCCAAGTAAACCAAACGCGGTTGCCTGCTAATAATGTTCCAGTTTTAGAATGGCCAGCTATTTCCCCTGACTTAAATATCATAGAAAACTTATGGGGTTGGTCAAACGCGTGTATACTGAAGGAAGACGGTTTAACAACAGAGAAGAACTAATGGCTGACATTAGAGCCATCTGGGAGGCAGTCCCAATGAACCTTATAGAACATTTATTTAATTTATTGCCTCTTCGAATGTTAGCAGGGTTCGAATGTTGGCAATATCATTGAGAAGCAGGGAGAGCATACTAAATATTAAAATTAAGAACTTTAGATTTAGATGAAATTTTTTAGCTTAATTTTAAAAGTGAGAGTAATTACGTATCGCATTATAAATTGCGATATTTACTTTAAAAAAAAACACAATTGTAGAATTTGAAAGTATTAAAGAAAATGTTGAACAAATATTGTTAAAATGTTTAATTTAATGCTATGTGTAGCAATAGTAAGCTACATATTTTAGTAAGCTACAGAATTTTCTACAGAATTTTGATAATTTATATTTTCAATATTATTTCTTTGCTATCTCTATATCTTTTTATAGGGTTTATCGTCGGATAGTAGTAATAAAACGACTGATTATAAAATCTTAACTTCTCGGTCTCTTTTTGGGCTTTTTCAAAAGATAATTTTATTTTATGACATCAATGACAGGCAAAAATTATGGTTTTAATTAATTTTTAAGGTTACTAGAGTGTTCAATTATTATCATAGGGAAGAGAAGTCAAGAAACCTTATGAACTGAGGCATATTTTATATTAATTTAGTTAATTAATTTTATTTCCCGATGCACAGCCCGATGATTGTCATTGGCGCATTCGCCACTTTCTCGACTTACCTATTAGGTAAGCTTATTAGACACTAAAAAAATATCATTTGCATACATAGTAACATTTGATGGCAAAGAAAAATTTTATAATTTATATACAAAAGAAACAACGCGGGCCCAATACATAACCCTGTTAGACACCTACAGTTACATATCGTACTTATATCTATGTTGATCAAACTTTTGTTGCTATTATTTAGGATAACATCTTGTCTACCTTCGAGAAAACTGGTAACCAAATTTCATGAAACACCCTTTATATTATAATAAAATAATTCAGATAATAATAAATCGTAGTTAACGCAATCAAATGTCTTAGTGAGGTCAGAAAATATCCCAGTTGGACACTCTCCTGCCTAAACATACTCTGATATATTATTTAAAAAATAATGTACTGCCGATATTCGGTTCTAATTTTAAAAGATTCTAAATAATTTATTATCAATCTATCTAAATTGCCTGTACTTTTTAAAAATTGGGGATCCTTGTTCTTAAAAAAGGTCTTTAAAAATTGTTTATATTTTATTCGGGAAAGTGCCTGTCTCAAGTGATAAATTAACGATATACGTAAGTGGTTCAGTAATAAGATTTAATAAGAACAGTGATAATGTCATCAGAGCAAGAAAATTTGTTGGCTTTAAATGGCTAATGAATTCAACATTTAATTTGCAATGAATGGTTTTTAAAACAAAGATTTAGGTTGTGTATCTATATCTGGTGGTTGAAATTGAAGTTTGAATGGGAAACTGGATTTACCGGGGCTTCTCTAAAAAACTGATTAAAAAGTAAGGCCATTAATTCAAACTGCACATAATGCGATGCCTTCATGATTTATAATAATATTATATTTTATTGAATAACTCGGATATTATGACATTCCAGGCAGACTTTGCAGTTTTCGAAATGTATAATTTTAATTTTATATTTTGTTTGTTTCCTTTGTTAAATTATCACGATCCTTTTTGGCAACATAGTATTGGAATTGGACTAACAATTTTTTTCGCATAAACTTAATTTTAAACATTTTTTTTTATTTCGTGGAAATTATCCCCAGATGATTTATTAACATAAGTATATTTTTATCCGAAACAAATTAATTTTCGGATTGCCAGTAAACAGAATATTTTTAAAAGTATCATGAATTGAATTGATTTAAACTTATATCCTCCATTCTTTATTTCAATTTGGTGGGATATGCTTCGAGCAAACTTTTTGATTCGGTGTCCGCAGTACGCACGTGTTCTTATGATTGTTTTGTTGTCTGTTAGTGAAGTTTGACGGGGCTAAAACGTGTGACAGAAGATGAAGAAGTTGTCGAAAGACGCACGTCTCGGTTACATTAACTAGATACCTTGATAATATTACAAACACAGCGTATACATTTTTTTTTGTTATTTCAATTTGATAAACTGCCACCCTATCCTGTGTTAAAATAATTATTGTATATACATTTACCGGTTGTAGTTGATGAAATATTTCGCATTGTACATTTCCACAGGCCTGAGGAATTAGCGTTTTCCATTTAGCCTCAGTCATGAACCACAGACGCCTCCGGCATCCCTTCAAATTTAAATCTGACAAGATTAATGTAGTATGTGAGCAGATGAATAGAATAGCACGTGATGAACTTAATACTAGCTGGAGAAAATCGTTCCGCGTTGCCTGAAACTTTGAATGCCACTCGGCAGATGGGCTAAATGTTATAGAAACTTAACGCGTTTAGGCGATGAATTGTCACTTATAATACCACAAGAGCTTCAAAATTATCGGGTATTTCCCGATAGGTTCGTTGCAAACAAATGAAGGAGTCAAGTTTTTCAGGTTAAAAAATCACGAGCGCGAAGCGCGAGTGATTTTTCCTGAAAAACTTGACGACTTTATTTGTTTGCAGGGAACCTTGAGGGAAATGCCAGATAATTTTGAAGCTCGTGTGGTATTCGGGGGATTATTTTTCCGTCTGATTCCACATTGTTTTTATTGTACCTTCCTTATAGTCTTCTCCATCCATTTTCTTCATATTGTAAGCGTAATCTTTCATAATGTTTGCCAATTGCGCTTCACTCGTTTCAGCACTTAATGTGTATTCCCTCTCAGTACAAAAAGTAGTAAATTGGTTCCAAACTGTTTTTTTTGCCTTCTCCGTATTAATGGGAACATTTCCTTTGACTTTTTTATCGATGGTGGACAGAGAACAAACTCCAAATCGACTCATTTTCATGCAAAATCTCCAATTTTCACAATTGAATTCAACCTGTCAGTTTGACGTGTGGTTAATTTGACTGGATTATGTTTTGTTGTTTATATATAGCAACTACCAGAGAAAATAATCAAAAAATTATCAGTATAATACCATGTAGGTTGTACCACGTGACGTCGAATGGTGCAATTCTATTGGTCGATATTTGGGTCGGAAAAATAATCACAATTATTTTCGACGTGAAATATGAAAACTTACTTATTATACTGTACGCCAGTCAAGTTTAACTCAGAGGAGAATTAAGGCACTGTAATGCATGGCAAGGGCGATACTTATCACCAAAATATACATTTTTCTGAGGACCAATTGATGATTTAATTTTATTTGATTTAATAAATGGAAATCGACGAAGTAGTCGTCTCAATATCTAAGATTACCGAATTAATCAAAAAGTCATTAGGTTACACCGGTTAAACGAGGCAGGTTTTAAAGTTAGTGGTATACAGGGTGTCTAATAAAAATCTGTTTGCCTTCAAGTGAGGCATTCTTGGCAAGTTATGATATTTTCAAGTATTTCTTGATCATAATCAATCGTTTATTTAAGACTCTAAAAACTAAATCTATACAGATATTAAAAAATATTCATTTCAAATATATTATTTGAATTGGCCTTCAATAAAAGTTATACACCTGTGAGTTCGTTTAAAAATATACCTATGCAGGTAGGATATTATAGTTCATAATACGTTAACAAGCTTTTATATATTTTATAGGTAAGTCATGACTTATATTTAATTAAGATACCTTAAATTTGTTTATTATCGATTCAATATGCTTCCACTTTTAGATTTTCTGCTCTTACGATGATCTGGAACAATTCACAGGATCCCCTTTCTCTACCTGGGCTCTCTGGAACTCAGAAATGCTACACTGCACCCTATTACCGATTATCAATCTAATCTTCTTTAAAATTTTACTTCTCTTCTCAGGTTCTTTTTTTTCAGAATCCGTAACAAAGTTGTTTTCTCTTTTCTTCCATTTTTCATTCTTCTTTTGTTTTTAGTCTAGATTTGTTTTTATAATAAGGTCTATGCCTTGCACCATTTCTCATTCCATTTATTGAGTTTATTTGCGTAGCACCTCACAGATTCACTATACCGTCTTATATTTAAAGTTTGCTTTCCTATTAACTATCTTCTATCATTTTCTTTTCTTTTTGTTCTTTTCTGTTTGTTATCCCGTTGTGGACCGGTTATTCGGTAAGTTTCGCTTCATAGCTTAGAATTTGTTTTTAAATACATAAATCAACTTATCTTTTATATATTAACATATTTTTTTGTTAATCTTTTGCATTTAGTTCATATTTACTTTATAAGATAGGCTTTGATTGGCTATCAACTTCAATCTCAAATCCAATTTCTTTTGTTGTCCTACTTAAAATTCAACGAGGTTAATACTTATATTTATGAATTATGATTTAATTTAGTATTAATTAATTTATAAGAAATAATCTAAATAATGTCTAAATTATCGCCACATACTGTTTTATAATTCTAGCATCTAAATAATGCACATTGCAGTTTTATAATCCTAGCATTATTTTCCTACGTGAGGAAAAGGTGTCAGAAAGGTCGCCCTCCATTATCTTTTAAGATTACGAAAAAAATATTTTGTAAAGTAGGTTGGGAGAGGTTAAGCTTTAATTTGTGACGACTCATTTTCTACCCAGCAACCGTAAATACAATACCAAAGCCCCCGTAGATTCTCCGCTTTGTTATTCAACACAAATCTTTAACAAAGCGGTGATTTGTATGTGCATGTAAAACGTCCTGAATCCTGAGAATTTCCCGTGCAGTTACGTTCGCGTAACGACTATTTAAAGCTCTATTATAGCCACCTGCGGACTGCGACGTCTTTTTTAGTACGAGTCCCAAGCAGCCACAGTAATTAAGCAATAAAACATGCACTAGCTCACTACTTTACGCGACGCTGCTAATTAAATGTAATAAAATAAGTGACGGGGAGTCTGGCGGGGTAGTTCGGTCCGAGAATTAGCCAGATTTTTAATGGATTAAGAGGCTGAATGCAGTCGATTACCCAGTGATATTTCAAAATGCGCCTGGAAGTAGTTTAGAGGATTTTTCTCCGTAATGCTTACTGTTACTTGCTTATCATATATTAAAAATGTATATATATATACATTGATGTCGCACCATGAATTTCAGCTGACTGTAAATTTTCAGTTATGAGAGTTATGATACCTATATAGTATCTACCAGAGAGTATAAAATCCTTCAACAATAAATATAGATCTATAATTTCTTCACTGAAACATATTAGTAGACGTAGTTTTATTTCACTTTTAAATTATCTTATTAAATATATTTTTTTACTATTCTTCTTAGCAATAAGTTTCTGGAACAGGAAAGGTGCAATGGAGGAAACAGGAAAGTACACGTTTATTTTGTGTTTGGTTTAATATAAAATTTAAATAAATAGCGCCGAAATTCCTCACTTTTGATAGTAATAATTGTAAAACCAATTGTAAAAATATTTAAGTATTCAGTATTTTATAGTAAAGTTTGTAAAAATTCCGAGGAATTTAATAGAAGCCGAAGAAAATGTGTACATGTGGTATGGCATTTATGCAATCTTCATTCAACGCAACTTTGGAAATAAACTTAGATATTGGTATACTTTCTTTCACCAAACTACAGAAAGTTCTAAGAGTAATTTCGATACCCAGTATAGTTGGGAACCATCTGACTTGGTTGCCCAACGGTTAGTGGCATCCACAGATAATTAAGTAGCTTCGGTAATCACCGAACTTTTACTGAACTTTTACCGAACCAATTTATTTATTTCTTTCTAAATAAGCTGAGCTAGCTTAGGCAAACTTTTACTGCCCATTTATTCGCTGGTGAATATAATCTGGAGGGTAATAACAGCTACTGTTCCTCAGAAACTTTTCTACTTCTGTCGGATATGTCAGTGACTTAATAATCGCTTATATATTAACTAATAATAATAACTTCTTTTGTTTGGCTATGAATTATTTGTCCATTACCAATAAGTGACCTTTTGGGGGACATTTTACGCAATGCAGTCCTGAAATAAAGACTTAATTACAATTAAGGTAAAATAACATAATCTCAAAAAAAAATATTTACCTTTATATCGATTAAATTCTTGTTATTTAACGAAAAACACTTAAAAACTATACTAGAACATGAGTCTACTCTACAAATTGTTTTAAGAACAGTAAGGTCACCAAGAAATAAAAATTAACGGTACCAACTAATCCGTGTTTAACAATAACTTGTTTACAATAACGTGTTTGGGTGGGGTTCACTACAGACGCCACTAGATCGTTAAACCATGCTTACTATTGCCGAGTTTGACCAAATAGCGAGTCATTAAATAATAGTGGAGCGCATAGAGCCCTGAAACTCTTATAATTAAGGAAATATTTTTTTCGGGGGAGAAAGATCAGATCATAACCATCTTGTTCACAAATGTTCAACGCATCAGAATCTCTTTTCAAGAAAATTTTGGGCGGTACTGAAAAAAAATACGAGCGATTAAATCTTGAAAATATCTGTTTTCGTACGGGCCTCCTTCGCAAACTGATGTTTTTTCCTCCATAGCCAAGTAACGTAGGTTACTAATTTTTGTTTCACTGATGTACCATTGGATATGGAACGAATATATAATTTTTAATGTAGAAAGTACCTTCAATTTTAATTGTAGTTATTTTTTTTCCTAAGCAGAACACAACAGAATTGAGAAAGTTCCGACTTCAGTAGGGCTTAACCTATTTTTTCACGATATGGATTTCAATTTTATTACCATGTCTGGCTGAATTAAAGCAATACCAACATATGCCCTCGCATAACATATGGTTTCAAAAATAAAGTTTTTAGAGTCACTTTTATAACGCCGCACCGCGTCGTGTCTATCGAGCTGTTCTTCTCGCTGGAAGTGCGAGGGAGAGCGAATTATCGGCTACGGACGCGTATTGGAAAAGGAGCGCGCATTATAAATATAAATATTGTAGAACTCATTGCCGGGTTATTTTTAAAAACGAAATGTTTTTGGGGTAGGAATAATTGTAACCTCCTGAGCAATAATTATTAGCACCGCAAATGTACACTAAAATAACCTTTTGCTTTTCAACTGAAGGGGAAATTTGAACAACAAAAATTGATGAAATGTTTTACATAACACAACATGAAACAATATATAGTGCAAAATTAAAACTAAACTTCTGAATCTTCTGAATTATATTGGGGCTCGCTATCAGAATTTTTGCATTCTTTACATTTAAACAGTTCAGAGCACATAAGATTCTCTTTGAAACCGTCACATTTCTGAGTAGAGTATGTCTTTCCTTTACAGTAAATATTGAGTAGGTACCTCCCTAATTTAATCTGATATGCCAGCTTTCGCCATCCACACAGGTGTCAATACATTTTCATGCTTCTGCCAACCATACGAAAATATATCGTCCGACAAGTTCCTCTGTCATAGAAAGGTGACTGCTCTTCCAAATCTTGGTTTGTAGTACCTGTAAGATTGATTTTTGCAATACGGTCACGTCGATAAGTAAGTACATACCTTAAAACGTGTTGCAAAAACTTCGTCTTCAGTAGGAGGAAATTATGCAGATTTCTTGGTTTTCATCGTCATGTTATAACGACGCTCGTCCAAGCTCGTGCAACTCTTTTGCTTGTACAGTTTGTATCGTACAGCTTGTACAGTACAAAATGGCTGTAGCATGACTGATGATACTTCGCATCCAACGCAAATAGATCAGTGTACAGTTCCATCGATGCAGTCATATCCCAGTATTGACACAAAGAAGCTGCTTCCAAAACCTTTGCTTTGATTTTCTCGCCAGTATCAAACAAGTTTTTTCTTGTTCCTAGTTCCCGTCCGTCTGCAGATAAAACACATGTTTCCTATGTCGAATATTTTATGACATCTTTTTAGTGATCGTCTTTCTGTTACTTTGATAAGACTGCTGCTAGCTAAAGAACCTGAGACGGTGAATAAATTATCTCTTGATTGACACTGTATATTCTGCGAACTGGTGTAGTTTTCAAAGTAGGTCAGATGGTCAGATGTTTCATGGATTCAAGCAAGTTTTTATGACAGATCAATTAATTAAAATATAGATCATCTCTTCTGTCTTCCGCAGAATTTAACAGAGAACGAATGGCAGTAGATCGAGGACTTTTAATTATTGGTCCCAGTGATTGATCATCGAGTCTATTCTCGCATATCCGACAAGCTTCTTTGTCCATTGTTTTCTTAAAGGTAAATAAATAATAGTTTCATAACTTTTCGTAACTCCAAGAATGTAAATTTCACGATAATAATATTAACCCATTTCTGCATAGTTAACTTTACTTACCTAATTAATCGAACACACAATCAATCTCAAATGTAAATTAACGTAGTTGCACGTCGCACGTCAAATACCTACTTCACTTCACGTTGCAAATCTTATGTCAAGTGAATTATACGAAAACGTATAGATAATATAATGCGCTCCTTTTCCAATGCGTATTCGTAGTCGATAATTCGCTCTCCCTCTCGCTATCGCAATCCCAGCGAGGAGAACGGCTCGCTAGACACGGCGTTATAAAAATTCTAAAACTCTAAAAACTTTACTTTTGAAACGCAATTATATGTTATATAAGGGCATATGTTGGTATTGCTTTAATTCAGCTAAACGAAATCCATATAGTGAAAAAAAAAGTTAAGCACTACTAAAGTCAGAACTTTCTCAATTCTGCCGTGTGCCGCTCGGAAAAAAAATAACTACAACTAAAATTGAAGGTGCTTTCTACATTAAAAAATATATAGTTGTTCCACACCCAATATATCAATGAAACAAAAATTAGTAACCTATGTTACTTGGCTAAGGAGAAAAAAATATCAGTTCGCAAGAATAGACATTTTCAAGATTCAATCGCTCATATTTTTTTTCAGTACCACCCAAAACTTTCGTAAAAATAGATTCTGATGCGTTAAACATTTCCGAACCAGATGGTTTTTATCCCATATCTTATCGTTGACACGATAAATTAATTTATTGCCAGTAGTTACATTTAATAGTCCCATTTTTACAATGAAGTATAGGTGTTTAAAAGGCCATGCTCCCGAGTGTACATTGTGAGTTATATTTAATCATTGGATTTAATCGTCTTGACAATGTTCTATGTGAATTTACAAACGCTAAGTATTCTACGTAATACAAATCAACACTCACCTCTAGAATATGCTCGTCCTGGGCCTCCCTGTCCAATTTCCTCGAAGTGGTAACAATGACACCTGAAACAATCAGAAACTTGCTTAATGCCGAGTTATCAGAGCGGACAGAAGACGCCCTTAATTAATTTATTTTGTTGTAAGTTGGCCAATGAATGCTGAACTAATTCTGTGAAGTGTTTGTTTCAATTAGTCGGAATTCTAGATTCGAGTAGCCAATTTGCATATTTTTGCTGATTGAACTCTGTTATTTCAAGAGATGAATAAGGGTGGAAGGGTGGAGAGCCGGCTTGAAAAGCCCACACTTCAGCCCGTTGCGGGATGCAGCGTGTTTGCTCGTCGCAGCAGTTAAACAAAATAGCGACATTTATTTACATTGCTGGAAATGGCTTGACTTGGTGTCTGCTCAGTCTGTTGAATTATTAGAATTGAATTCTGGTTATCCTATTAGTAGAGTGGATCTGGAGAGAAAGATGTGTCGAAATTAGATAACTCAAGTTTAATCATTCCCCCCTCCCTAGTCTATTAAATCGGGTCGTCCCATCATTTTGGCATGGTTTGATGCAGACGGGGTCAGGGCAGGAGGGGGGAACGATTAATTAAAAGCACGGGAAAATCGTTTTTAATTCATATCTCGCCGGCTTTTGACTTTACAAAAAAAGTTGATATAAAAAATGAAGACTACGACAAAACACACACGCTTATTTAAAGCTGAGTGAAATCGGATAATTAGTTTGCGAGATATCGCGAATCGTAGTTGCGAAAATAAGCAAAGTCAAATTCATTTTTCATCGGGGGGAGTGGAGTTGGAGGCTCAATTTTTTTTGTGTTAGAGTTCTTGCGAAGGAATCATGAAGCCGCAGGCTGGGGAGGTCGGATAATTAGGAGAGGGGGAAAACGAAAATTTTTAAAATACCCATAACCTCTGAATATTGACCGATCTTAAAAAAACAAAAGCCTTTTTATTCGTTTCCACATACGCTTTATTCGCTAATGTCATCGTATGGATGACATTAGCGAATATTTTTTTCTTGCAAACAAACGTCTAGCGCGAAAAAAACGATTTATCTCTTTTTTCAAATTTTTTTACCAATCGATAGCTTTTTTTCGATCTTTAATTCTAGCTCAACTAGATCAAAATCGTGTAATTAGAAGGGGAGCTAGGATACGACTTCAAAGCTTTTACTATGCAGCAGAAGAACGGAGAGGAGTGGGGGGGGGGCTTGGGTTGGGCTCAAATTCAAGGGGAAACATTTTTATTTTTATTTTCCATTATAATAAAGTTTACAGAATACATATACAAATTAGTTTTTCATCGGGGAAAAACTAATTTGATTTTTCTTATTTTCGCAACTACGATTCACGATGTCTCGCGAACTAATTATGCGATTTCGCTCAGCATTAAATGAGCGTGTGTGTTTTCTCGTACCATTAGACACCATTTTCCCATGCATTTAATTGATTGTTCCGCCCTCCTTCCCTTGACCCCGTCTACACAAACCATGCAAAATGATGGGGGGATACGACTTATAAGGAGAAAAAATGTTTGATTTTGAGTTTTCCGTTCTCGAAACCCAAATCCACTCCACTATATGTTTGTATGTATATGGGTCGGAGTGTAGTGGTTTCACTTTCACTACAGCACTTATGCCTCATTAGGCCCCTTGTACATTCCTGACTTTTACTTGAGTACTTCTCTTCAAACCATCATATTTATTGCGGGTGGCTTAGTGGTAGTCTCTTACAATTTTATGTATAACAGCATGATGTGAGTTACTGAGATTTATTGCTCTGTTCTCATTTTACCATTTATCGGGGACCGCACGTCCGCAGCAAATGTGTTGGACGATCGCAGGTAGACTGCCACAGTCAGCCCAAGCCAGCCCTGGGTCACCCATCCAAGTGCCAGCCGGCATCCACCCTGCTTAACTCGGAAGATCGAAATCTTATCGGCCAAGTCTTGCGGCCCCCTCTAGTCCACTATAATACGAGTATTGCATTTAGAATTTGCAACAAACATTTTAGTCCCGTTGATTCTTATAATCCTAATTTAAAATCTGCAACGGAAATTATTTGTGAGAACTTAGCCCCCCACTCTAACAGGAACAAACAAACAAACAACCAAACAAACAAACAAACAAACAAACAAACAAACAAACAAACAAACAAACAAACAAATAAATAAATAAATAAACTTTTTTTGCATCTGCTGTGTCCCTTCAGAATCACAAGGATGTAATTTAGCTGCTTATGATTTTACTCGGGCGCTTACACTGGCATGTGTACAATGCTTCGCCTTTCATTCGAATATTGGCCTCACTAATCCTTCTACCCAGGTAGCGTACCCCTATTTCTATTCTTGTTGAGCTATACGTAAATTATATGCAGGTAACTACATATAATATTTAATATGTATAATACCTATAATGTTTGTCTAATTAAATATGTGTAGGTTCTACATTATTATCTGCATAGTTGTGCTCTAGCTCCCGTTGAAGTTGTCATATTACATTTCCTGCGACAATATTTCCGCTCCATAATTAATATTCCCGCTGCATTTCTGGTTTTGTCTTAGTACAATTATGCGATATTCATTCCAGATAATTAGAGAACATCTTTCTTCCAGCATCTGCGGATGCTTTGTTTAATTTAACCTGTTATATTATTCTTGTAAGACAATACGCTGATAACTCCATTCAAATACATTTTTACTTTTAGAACAATATAATGGGAATTAAAAGTAATTGAAAATTATTTCCACAGGATGCTTCCGCTGTATTTAAACGTCTAATATTTTTATAATGTAATGTTGTTATAATATTGTAATAATGTCGCTAAACTGTTGAATTTCTTGAACACATTGTTAAGAATAGATTATCTGCTGAAAAATTCATACAAAAGGAAGGCGAATTATATCTGAGCCTCATGTGCCAGATGTGATAGTAGTTCATTTGACATAGTTTTTTGTACGTATTTTTGAAGATGAAAATTTTGGTAGTTACATTATTGTGTACTATTGCTTGTGAAAGTATTTGTAACAAAATGGTAAAGTGCAGGTCATAATTCTGTTCGGAAAAGGAATAGCGACCCAAGAAGTCCTTTGTTTATTATTTAGAGAATTCTAAGAAGGTCCACATTAAATGAGTAATTCATCTTGTAGTGTGTTTTCTTTAAGTACGGTCTTAGCAAAATTTCATAGCTTCGTAAATGCATAACTTCGTAATCATAAACAGATGTGTAACTACAAAAAAGTAAAATATCTGAAAGCAAATGTCCTATTGTAAAAGGAACAGGGTCTACTCATAAAGCGGCACGAAAAAGAATAGACCATAATCATAAATAAGTGTCAATGTTAATTTATGTTTCCGGGTATGGGCAAAATGGCCAAACAGCTAACTAATTAATGCAGAAAGAGTATCTCAGAAATGCCATAATTGTATTGTTTTGGAAAATGAATTATCAAAGCTCAAGAAGAGTTTTTCATGGGATTTTCTCTTTATATGTGTACAACGGGCTACCCCATATAAGTATTTTATTATTAATCATCCAAATGTCATGTAAAGTGTTTAGTTTCTATTTTTGCAACCATGTCGTTAGCGTACGGGAATAGTTTCCTGAGATTATGTAAGGGGTAAAGTAGGTCCCGTAGGATTGGTTGAGATTTCACCCCCGGTAAGTAGGATTACTTAAAGGGGCTGAAAGATCGACTTTCTTCAAGCAACAATCTTAGCCAAAATGATTCAGTTTCCGGCAGGTTTTCAGATAGTAAATTCGGGTTTAAAGTCAAATAGTTTAATAAGCGGAAAGTCACTCAAAATTGTTCTATTAGAGTCAGGTCTACTTAACCCTAGTGATTAGCTTTGTTTTCATATGACTAGATTTATTATTTGCCCGACGCATCTGATTAAGTGTCCAAATTTATACTTTGTTTAGTGTAAATATTTTATTGTCAGCGTAATTTATTATGTTAAACATTAAATATATATCTTGGTTTGAAATTATTTGAATTAATCTCTTGACCAACGAAATTCAATATTATCCGACAAAGTTAGTTCGTGAATCTTAGTGATGTTGTGAGGTTTTAGCCACACAGGATTAACATCGACATCATGAGAGCATATGAGGTAAGCTAAATCTTTATGTATCAATATTAAGATTTCCCCTTCTAACTTTAAAGCATCCGCGACGAACCCAGGACTCTGATATCATGTGTGTATATATTTATGTATGTATACATATTTTTGCCAACCCCGACGCTCCCTTTCATTTTAACATCAGTCAATCTGGTAAAAACCCCAGTGGTTACATATTGCTTTAGTCCTAAGTCCTAATTATTTATTCAGTTACTTTTTTCGAGCATATACATATAATTTTAAAAATTAGTATTATACTAAAATCACTTTCTTCTGGCCGAAAATTCACATAGTTGTTCTTCGATTCTCTAGTGAACCTCAGAAATAGTGAATTCCAGTACAAACTCCCTTGTGGATTTCTTCAACATGTATAACAGTCAACGCTTCAACGTTTCAAAGAGACAAACATAACTGTCAAATTTAGAGAGATTATTTCTATTATGGATATTTCAAATTCGATGCCTTACCAAGATCCTCAAAATTAGGGTAATTACAATATGTGACGTCACTTGTTGAACCCTCAATTTCAACAAAAATTCGAAAATATAATATCGTTATATCATAACATCTCATCTGACCAGCCAAATTTAGTTTATTATGTGTGCCTATATTACCATATTTCCACTTAACATGTAACAATGCTAATTATATGTGTACGGCCTGAGGGTTAAATAACATTTGTGTTGTGGATAATGTTTATTTTTAATTACATGTATCCCTATCTTACGTGAATATTTTGCTATTTTTGTTGAATATATCCTTCTTCATGAATATTACTAAGCAATATCTCGAGTATATACTCATGTATATTCTGTATCATAAATACTTATTGCATTAAAAGCCACATTTTGTACCATAATTAGACAATTTTATGCTAATTACGTTCGGGTAGTTGTTTTTAGTAAATTCCCTGCTGTAATAATACTGGCAAATTCGTTTATTACATGTGTAGAGTATGTACATATACTACTCAGCCATAATTTCGATTTATGTATTTATTCATTGTAGATAATTTAAAGGCATTCCTTTTCTAACACAATTCAATTTAATTAGGTCATTTTCGTTTAAATGCCACTATCAATAACTCATATCAAAATTGTTCGTATTATCCAAATCTCAGAAGAAGAAGGATTTATTACATGCTTTAGAAAAAGTCGATAAGGTAGAAAAAATTATACATACTTTTTGAAAATTTTATTTTCCGAAAAGAAATTGATTTTCGAGCATTTCCAAAATTTTTGAAAAAATTATACAAGAGCAAATGACTTCTTTTTAAATAGTAACAGCACTACAATAAGACAGCACTACAACTGCCCTGTTGAATATATCTGATGAACAATTCAGGGCATGTAACAGCCACAAGTAAAACCTTTGATACTTTAATTCATTTTGTGTACTATACTTCATTCAATATGTACTTATAGTTAACTGACCCCATATAAGATACCGCGCAGTTGCCACATGTAATTCTTCTACTACTTACGTACGTCTACTTTAAATATGACAATCACGTAAACATTTATTTTTATAGTTAAAAGCGGCAACGCCGATCCACGACCTCTCCAATAACGAATATTCAAGCGGTATATCTCTTTTTAACTTATTGGAATCGTATCTCTCGGATCGGGACCGGATTCTCGGATCTAATAGGATCAGGTTCGCATATCTTACAGTGGCGTGTTCGCGGGAATTGCTAATATATTATTTATATACCTACCTATGTAGGTATACATCGAAATGACGCGCCGTCTGTGTTTAGTGAACGGAGTAGCAAATGTCCCCTCTCTTACATAGGATCCATGGGTTATACGCACGTAAATTGTAACGGTCATTCGCGATAGTGTAGTGCGTTGGTTAAGATATTCGCGTGTATATATATATATATATATATAGTAAATATATATATATAGTAAATATATATATATAGTAAATATATATATATAGTAAATATATATATATAGTAAATATATATATATAGTAAATATATATATATAGTAAATATATATATATAGTAAATATATATATATAGTAAATATATATATATATATAGTAAATATATATATATAGTAAATATATATATATATAGTAAATATATATATATAGTAAATATATATATATAGTAAATATATATATATAGTAAATATATATATATAGTAAATATATATATATATATAGTAAATATATATATATATAGTAAATATATATATATATAGTAAATATATATATATATATATATATATATATATATATATATATACATATATATATATGTATATATATATATATATATATATATATATATATATATATATATATATATATATATATATATATATATATATATATATATATATATATATATATATATATATATATATATATATATATATATATATATATATATATATATATATATATATATATATATATATATATATATATATATATATATATATATATATATATATATATATATATATATATATATATATATATATATATATATATATATATATATATATATATATAGTGCTGTTTTAATGTGATTTGTGATACAATATAATATCGGCGAAGGATGGAAAATATTCCAAAACGTAGGCAGTACCGATCGGTAGGTGAGAAAAGAATAATTTTACGAGTATTTTACTGCATACAGAGAGATCACCCTCATCGCGACAAGGATGAATTGGTGGATTTGTGTTCGGATTATACAGAAGCATCAAAGGCAAGCATATACACACTTTTAAGAGAAGAAAAGGTACATGGAAGTGTACAGTCACCGAAACCAAAAAGCGGTCGAAATAAGATTGTAGTGGACGATGATCCAAAAAATGCGATACGTAGAACGGTCCACGGTTTCTTTAGAAATAACGAATTGCCCACTTTAGATAAGGTGCTGCAAGGTATAAGTGAAAATGATATTATACCTAAAATGTGCAGGAGTAGTCTGGCAAAATTTTTGAAAGACATGAATTTTAAGTATGGGAAAGTAGACAGAAAAAGTATTCTCATAGAAAGATGAAATAGTTGCTTGGCGGATGGATTATCTTCGAAAAATAAAAAAGTTTCGAAACGAGGGGCGGAAAATTTTTTACACTCACGAAACGTGGGTCAACGAAGGACATACTATGAAGAGAGTCTGGCAGGATGGAAAAGTGAAAAATGCACGGCAAGCTGCGATTGAAGGCTGGACAACTGGTTTAAAAATGCCGTCTGGAAAAGGTCGCCGTTTAATCATAACGCATATTGGAAGTGATAGTGGATTTTTGCGTAATGGAGAATTGATATTTCAATCTAAGAAGACCGGAGACTACCACGAGGAAATGAATTCCGAAGTATATGAGAAATGGTTTGCCGGCGTACTTAAGCATTTGGAATCAGGAAGTGTCGTGGTTATGGATAATGCGCCTTATCATAGCCGAAAATGTGAACAAACACCTCAACAGTCATGGAGAAAGAGAAAAATTCAAGAATGGTTGACAGAAAAGGGCATTTCTTACGAAGAAAATTACTTGAAGGCGGAACTATTGCAAGTTGCTAAGGTCCATGTCCATAAATATAAAAAACTGGCAGTGGATGAACTGGCATTGACTCATGGAGTCACTTTGCTAAGATTACCTCCTTATCACTGCGAATTGAACCCCATTGAATTGATCTGGGCACAAGTAAAAGGAGAAGTGGCGAGAGTGAATCGGACTTTTAAATTAGCTGACGTAGAGAGACATCTGCGAGGAGCAATGGAAAATGTCACAGCAGAAAATTGGCAGAAATGTATTAATCACGTGATGAAAGAAGAACAGATAATGTGGGATGTGAATTTAGCGGTTGATCAAGCCGTAGAACCCATTGTGATTAATATTGGAAATGGTGATAGCGACAGTGAAGATGAAGCGGAAAGTGACTGAAAATAGTGATATTAGTGATAAATAGTGATTATTAGTGATAAATAGTGCAATTAATGATATTAGTGATGAATAGTGATAGTAATATTATTAAATAGTGAATAGTGAAGTTATTAAGGTATTTTTATTTTTTGTTGAGAATTTTTTGCTTTATTTTTGGATACAGGTGATTTATTTTATTTCTCTTATTGTTTTTATTTTTTGTTGACAATTTTTTGCTTTATTTTGGAATATGGGTATATTTATTTTATTGTTTTTATTTTTTGTTGAGAATGTTTTGAAATATATATTTATTTTATTGTTGTTTTATTTTATTCATTTTTTGTTAAAAATGTTTTGCTCTATTTTGGAATAGGTATATATTTATTTCATTTTTCCGTTTTAAAGTTTATTTTTCACGGCTACTTAGCTGTTTTGTACATATTATTTTTGGTTCTTGTGGGAAATATGGCTACTGGCGAATCACCCACTGAAAAATGGTAACGCGCTGAAAGCAATACTTCATGAATGGTGTGGAAACTTGCATTCAATATCAGCTGTAGTGTTGAAAATCTACATATAAAAACCTACTACTTTAACCCCCTGTAAGTAGTTTAACCCCTTGTAAGTAGGTACCTATTGTTCATTGACTTTATTTTTATGTAGGTACTTACCATCCTAGATCACCTTCTACTTTCACCCCCCTAAGAAAAAAAAAATGTCTACGCCAATGAAAAACATTGTGTAGGTCAGGGTTGCCGGTCGTTGAACTATACATACATATTGTACGCCGTTATAAGCTAAAATATTTTGGTCTTATTGAGTTGGTAGCTATGTCTTTCACGAGTAGCTTTCCCTCGGACGGAAAAAGTGATAGACAATAACCGATCCTGATGAATTTTCGACCAATAAAGGTGTGCCACAAGCTAGCTCCTTCGGTCCTCTATTGTTCTCAATTTCTACAGCAGACTTTTCTAGCTTCCTTAACTTCTCTAAGTCACATCAATATGCTGATGGTTTTTGAGTTATTACATTCTTTTTTTTTAGATGATCCTGATGCCGCTGAATGAATTAAAGGACATGAATTCCGACTTAATCACTATTGCATCGGTTTCAAGAGCACATGGTTTAGTAGTTAATGAAGCTAAGACGGAGCTGTAGAAGAGATAACGGTAAATAAAGAGATAACGTGACTATAGTGCTTTCGTTTGATATGCAAACTAATAGAATGCGGTGCTCAGTGGCGCGCGCAATTATCCTAATATAGGAAATAAAATAAAAAACAATAATCGTAGAAAACATTCTCGTAGAACAGAACAGCTGCCCACAACTGCATGGCGGAAAGGGCAAATTAAAGACTGACTGGAAGAAAGAAACATTGAACACGACGATTCACTACTTAATGCCGAAGTGTTGACACTGCCAAGCCAACATTTTCCAGCTTCAAGAAGTATGTAGTGGATGAAATGGCCACAGCAAGAGGAATGGAGGTAATTCGATTCCCTCCATATCACTGCGAACTGAACCCAATTGAGCTTATTTGGGCGCAAATAAAAGGGAAACTTGTTAGAGAAAATACAACATATAAGTTAGCTGATGTGAAAAACTTCTCAATGGTGCAATCAAAGAAGTAAATGCGGTGGAAGGTAGAATCAAGAATGTGGGATCTTGATATTATGATGAATAAATGTAAATGAAGACAGTAGTGAAAGTGACTTATTTTCAGATAGTGAATGGTGATATGAACGTGTGATATAGTGAATAGTGATATGGCGTTCTATCCTGGCAAGGGGCGCTTTTACCTCCCCGTGGCCCTTGCTGGGCAATAGCAATTTAATTTCATTCTTTCATTTAAAATTATTTCTTTCATTTAAGTTATTGGCTAAATCGAGCACTAAGTTGTACACGCAGCATGCAAAATTATTTTAATATATTTTAAATACATTCAAAACTAAATAATTTTTTTAAATTAAGTTTTCCACATAAATGAATATGACATAATAAGACATCTTGTGAAGTCACTTCACCTTGGTTGTGCATGATTATACGCCACTAGTAAAGCCAGTAAATCGCCGGCTTGTACATGCAGGTGCCTTCTAAGTGAGCGAGAAGGGAAATGGGATTTATATGAGTTGAAGAGGGATAGCGACCGATATGTTAAGCCGCGGACTGGAGACCCTAGTTCTATTCACAAGAAATTGTGGCGGTATACAATTTTACACTAAGTATCGTTTTGTATTGCATAGTGATGTGATTTACCGCTTATGTAGTAATTGGTAGGGGTTTTCTTTGTAAAATGCTGCACAATTTTTTTCTCTAGTTTGTATATCAAACGAAAGCACTATAATAACTAAATAACTTTTTATGCCGAAAAAATTAAAGAATAATAAATTAATTAAAAAATTAAAAAGTAAAAGTGAGTTTTGAAAACATGTTTTGTTCATAAAACACGCAAGTTTCATGTCTAATACAGACGTACCTTGCGGCGGAACTATTTCTGAAGAGATTAAGCGAAGAAAATTTCTGATGGGTTCATTTGTTACTTAATTATACTTTGGGACATAAATCGCGAAGACTATAACTCACAATTCCTTCTGATATATTAATGTTAATTCTCACAAATCTAAACTACTATGACGTTACGAGTATAATTAATGATTGTCAGATAATATCAATCCACTTAATTCCTTATTTATCTTTAATTTACATGAGCGATTTATATAAAACTTCCTTGAATAACAAGCATCTAATGATGAATTTTTATTAGTCACGAATTTTTCAAATTACGCGGCACAAGTAAATGCAAATTGGCGTTAAAATTCAATTTTAAATTTTAATTAAACCGTAAACCCAAGCAGTCTTTACTAGCTGAAGATTAAGGGTAAATGATTTCATTAAACTCGACAAAAGTACACTCAAGCCATTTTTCCTTAACGCGAACTAAAAAGTTATTAATTAAAGATTAGAATTTTTTTAAGACGAGGCGCGACTTGTAAAATATAACTTCCCTTATAGCTTCATGCAACGTCGGGTTGGTTTTTTCGTAATACTCGTAGTAATTTTTTTTAATGAATGAAAGAACTGGATAAATAAATAGTATGTCTAGGTGTTTCTGATTTTAGTTTATTGATTGTGAACTCGCAATAGAAACTCTTTTTCATCACACGTTGCATATACAGAGCATTTCAATTCCATTGTGTCATATTTTTCGCAAATGACAAATATCAGTTTAAAGTGTACATATACAATTTTTCCCTACAGGCGGCATTGTAAGGGCCTCGGGTATCTACTCGGGTAGCTACGAGTGGAAAAGCGAAAAAACCAAGGGTCAGGTGCCTCACAGACTGTTGCCACTTAGGGATTATACGCGCCAAGGTGTGACGTTTAAGGAACAAAAGAGTTCCAATGGAGCAAGTGGCCGCTTCATCCACAAAAACCACCTCTAACGCTCAGTTTGCAAAGTAGATTCGATATAAAGCGGAGCGCGCATAGCTGCAATTAACACTCTTTCATTTCCAGATAGTCCTGTCATTTTGACATTTCAATTGAAAAAGAACACACTCAAAAGACGGTCTATATTCAAGTCCGTCGGCTATCTTGGATTGTGATATTTCGACTATCTGAACTTCTGGTTCTTGTAGCCTATTACTCAGATAATTATTGACACCAAGGGCGTTAAAATTCTCCGAGAAACAGAATTTCAAATTTAGTTTTATGCAAATAATTTCTGTAAATTGCACGAACGGCGATGTTAATTAATATAACTAACAAATCTGCGCTAATTAATATTGTTACCGCGATTTTAATAAAGTTAATTGCTGTTAGGTGTGTTGGGTAATTAGATCATAGCCGGGATTGACGGTTCGTTACAGAGTAAGCCCTCACACCTTCGGCGATTTACATTCTCATGTTAATATTCGCAATTAATATCAAAATCATTAGGTACTCGGATTATTGACTGACATTCTAAACTTTGTAGGTTATTACATTAAAATACAATTACGGCTAATTACGTTTGCAAACACATTATCGGGTGTCCAAAATTTCAACACCATCATTAGTTCTTCCCTTCTATAGATTAGAGAGCTACAAATCTAATAACCAAAATATCTTACAAAATCAGGAATATTTTATTTACGAGCGTCTGAGTGTCTGAAGGTTTACTTTCCCGCATGCGGTTTGTTTTCCAAAGCTTCACTTTCCCGCACGGATTGCGGGAAAAAAAATTATATTATAATTTTATATTTATATTTTATATTTTTCGACTCGTTTGCTGGCTGAGATTTTGCCGTTCGACTTGGTTGATTTAATCGTGAAGAGAGCGATTTTGCCGTTATTTGTTTATCGATAGTAATAAACAAGTAACCTCGAAATCTAGGGCTCTCCGCGAGGCAACAGTTTCTCGCTTAGAAAAGTCTTTTTTCGCCTCTTTCTTCGACTCTTTTGTGGCTGAGATTTTGCCGTTCTTTTTCGTGAGCAGACTGTTAAAACCTGGTTAAAACGGTTCGCTCGCGCGCCATACTTTAATAATTTATAACAAATTTATAATTGGGAATAAAGGCGTCATATTTTGCATTATCTTATTTTTCAGTATGGTAGAACATTTTTATGCAATAAAAAAATGGGAATGTTCCCTATTGAGAATTCCCCATTTTAGTGAACAGGACAGTAATTGATGATGATGACAGTAATTTATCTGCGACTACGTCTAAGCATGCTGATAGTGTGCAATAGCTATCACTGATAAAATTTGACGATCCAGGCACTTGGCGGAAAGTTCTATCTACCAATTTTATCGACGCAGTGATTTATATTAGACCTAAACAACCGACTAGTTTTCTATATCGCGAGTAGTGAAGTAAAGAGAGGTCTAACCCCCCCCCCCCACCACTAACATAGTGTGAAACTGATATAAAATATAGTACAACCTACTTTAATAAAAGGTTAGCCAAGGATCGCGAAAGGGCTGAAACCTTTGATGTGACGATAGCACTGACAGCGACGAGATGACGTCGTCGCCATCAGTGCTGTTAGCCAATGGAGATAAAATATAGGGATTAAAATTGGATTTACCAATGGCATAAGAAGAGAAGTACGTCACTTTGATTACGAAAGCACGGATGAACCTGTTTCGAATACCAAGGAACAGTTTAAATCTGGATATTATTACACACTTCTAGACCATGCTATTACATCAGTGGACGAACGTGGGTGTCCGACAGCTTAGGATCAGCCCTGTACTACATAATAGTGCACATTGTGCTCCCGCGAGAATAAAGTAAAACTACAGCTAGGGATGGGTTTTCGTGAAAAAGGTGATGTTCCACCATCAAACTTTTCGGATCTGCATTCCCAACACGGATCTGCGTTTTCGAGGATTCGTACCCCAAAAATCATTTCTTTATAACTTATTTCTCCTATTCACTATATTTTAGTCTAAGTTCTGTGGATTAAGTGGAATGGAAAATATGAAAGTTAAGTTTTTAGCGCAGATATCTCGAAAACTATAGATGAAACCATAATGGTGAACAGGGGCTTTATCTTATGCCAAATAGACCTATAACTAATTTATTACTTTGCACCTGTACTTGAAAATCGAGTAGGTTGTAAATTAAATGGAGTAGGTTGTAAAAAACTAAAGTGTTCGAATATTCGTACATAGTAAAACAAAACCTCCTCGTTCGAGAATATTCCATTGCATAATAAAATCGAGAAACAAAAACGAAAACAAGCATGCTCCAGTTTCTCTAGTGAATTAAGCCGCTTTGTTTCCCAAAATTAACCCGAATATATTGCGATATCAAGTACGTGTTAACATTATCCGACATTACGACCGTAGGTGCGAGTTAGTGACTACTACAGTTGACGCCGTATCCGCCGCGCGATTTGGCACACGCCCTTTTAATTAATGTTTCTGTTAGGCAATCTGATAACGAATTACACATCAGATCGTATTCCGACACGCCATGACAAAACGAACACGGGATCGGGCCGGTGTATCGCAATTTCCATCTGCGTGAATCTAGTGATGTGTGAAATAGGATACAATGGGAAAACGGGGGAGAGACCGCAAGCCGAAATAGTTACGTTTAATTTCGATGAACTACTTAACGCGCATTGTGAAGGCGGCACTGACAACGATGCGTTAACTCAATTACGATTTCTGAGGAACTCAGGTGAATTTGTTCCCCCATTATCCGGCACTCTAATCATTCAACACAGTCATTACAATGAGGGAAGAAGCAGGAAAATCAAGGCACGAGGAAAAAAAATATAGACTAGTATAGTCTGTTTAGAATTGAAAGAGAGTAATAAAACCCTGTAATTAGAAAGCCATGGGCGGGAACCTAAGTTATATATATATATATATATATATATATATATATATATATATATATATATATATATATATATATATATATATATATATATATATATATATATATATATATATATATATATATTTATTTTTTTTTTTTATTTTTTTTTTCAAAATCCCTTACCCTCCAAATTAGTAAAAAAAGTTGGGGTAAAACATTGTTTTTACTCCATCTTCTCCACAATGGAAGATGAATAAAGATTAAGAGGAATGAAATTCGACGGCCTAGCACAAATAAAATGACAGTTTACGACAGTAACCCTGAGATATCGCTACAAGGGGGTAAACAAATTAACCCCTATAATATGTGCTATCAGATTTGATATATAAAGATGGCTTCAATACGCAACTTTTTGTTTCCTGAGTTTTCTTCGCAAAATTGACCATATTAGGTTAGGAATATCCGGGAGCGATAGTTGAAATGGGTTCCAAAACATATTTCAAAAATTTGACTGCCATGTATTTCTTATCGAAGATTCAAAAGAGATATTTTTTAGTATTTGACCCTATTTTACGTCAAACTTTTAACATATTTCTCTATAATTTAAGCCCAAATTGTTGATACGACTGGACCAATTTAAATTATCATCCATCCATCCATTATGACTAATTTCCGTGATTTGTTTTCAGTGCGTTTAAGTTTGCTGAGAACCACACATGAACAATAAAACAAGATAATTTGGCTTTGAAGTTATTAAAGTTGTATCATCTGCGAAAAGTATACAATTGTGTCGATAAATCAAATGGTTAAAATCATTAAAAATTAAATAAATAACAGTGGCCCCAAGACCCAAGTGGCGTACACATTGTTTTCTATTTCTCGGATATTTTTTATTTCTTAGATATATTCAGTGACAAATCCATACCTCTTAGACCATAACAAGACAACTAGATCGTGGTAGATCAAATGCTTTAGTGAGGTCACATAAAGTAATAATGGCTGAGTGCATTCCTTCCTCAAAACCCTGAACTGCTCCCCACCTGTTGCACAGTTTCCGTTATAAAAATAGGTATAATTGAAATAGGTCTTCACTCTTTTTATGAAGGGGAGTAATTTTAATTATTTTAAACTAATCTCGGAAAACATCTTCGCTTACGCATCTATTTATTAATGAGGTAAGATGGTACAATGTTATATAAATTGTATCTTTGATTATTTGGCCATTTAAAGAAGACAAATCAAAACATGTGGAGTTGTTTGATGAGTCGAGAGCATCTAGTACATCATATGTTGTGTATCTGTAATTTGATAGGAGTGCGGATCGGAGATCGGCTGCACTTAGGCCCCATTGGGCCCCTTGTGCTTCCTCCGTGAGGGAAATGTCTCCCTAAGCCATCGACCAGCCCAATGTTGTAAAAAGGTGATGTTGCCTAGTTGGCCATAGAAGGCCAACGTTCCCCCAATATGGATTCTCTGATCGATGACATGGTGGGACATTCACAAAGTACATCGACCGTTTCATCTTCTTGTTCACATCCTCTGCAGATGGGTGTGTCACTTTGTCTCATGTTATAGAGGTGCTTCCTTACCCGGCAGTATCCGGCTAGGATTCCTGTTACAAATCGCAGCCTGCTCCTTTCTATTTTCTTTGATCCGTCTGTGAAGACATAGTTTACACCTTCATCGCCGGTCTCATCTCCACCAGTAGTTTGTATGGTGTAAGGTTTATCAAAGACAAGTCAAGGCGGAATACCACCTGCACATGCCTTTAAAAGAGGCATAGCTTTGACAGCCTCAGTCCACAGGCGGCTTCTGGTTTGGCCACAGCTTACGTTTGGTTAGTAGTATGCTAACGGATTTGAGGCGAGTCATGGTAGTCAAAGCTGCTTCTTCTAGATGTAGATCTAGCGGTGGAAAACACAGCATTACCTCCATTGCTCTCGTTGGTGTTGTTCGCATAGCTCCGGTTATGCTTAGACAGGCAACTTTTTGTACCTGGGATAGCTTGCGTTTTACATTTATTTGTTGACTCTTGGGCTACGAAATAACAACTCCATCCGCCATCATTGGTCTTATGATAGCAGTGTATATCCACAGGACCACTCTGGGTTTATTCCCGCCAGGTTTTCCCTACGGTTCTGCGACAATATTCACATGATATGTAGGCCTTATTTATTCTTCTTTCGAGGTGAAGATTCCAGGTTAGTTTAGTATCAAAGGTTACCCCCAAGTATTTCACCTGTGGTGCAAAATTTGATGCTGTGTTTAGGAGATCGGGTGCTCTCATTGGCTTCAGTTTTCTTGTGAAGAGTACCATTTCCGTCTTCCTTGGGTTGACGGATAGGGCATGCTCCTCACACTAATTTTCTATTATTCTTAGAGCCATCTCCTCCTCCTCCTTCGAATTTTCCATTACCAGTCAGTTGTAACAAGACGAAGAAAAATCGATCCGACGACATGAGGTATATTTTGTTATGCCAATTAAATATGTGTTACTATCTGGCGTAGAAAAAATATTAATTTTCAGCTGCAGAACTAAAATAGCTATTGAAGCCATCTTGAAACAATATAGAACATATTTTAAATGATTAATAAATAATCGCCAAATATCTCTAGTTTTATTATTAGAATTTGTAATATATCGATCAGAAGCATCACTTTTTAGACTGGCTATTTGCTATTTGGTGTTCCTTTTGTAATTTTTTATATACTTTAAGATCGTCAGGACCGTTATTTGTGTCACAGATCAGCATATCATTTGTACACATGATACTGTGTCACGCATATTACGCAAGGCATCATTAAACCATTAAGCGGAGGCTTTGATTTATGTGGAGAAATTTTTTTTAATGGACACTAAGTTATCAACATCAATACCAAGTTATAGTATGTTCTAACAAGAAATTATATAACAGACTTTATACAGAAATACTTTATATCTGAAGACTTTAAAAAAAAAACAAAAAATTGACAAACATTCGCACTAATAATTATTAATAATAAGTATTATTACTAATAAAAAAATTGCCCCTTCTAAACCGAATACGTAAAAGTATATGAATGCTTTACTGACGTTGGCATATCACATACTTATTTTAATATAAATTCATAAACTTATTATACTTATATTATATACATTCCCTGCAGCGCGCAACGATGATTAGAGTGGTAATGTTAGGACGCAATTGCTTGATGAAAATTAATTATCTTCCTACAAAAATGACCGGCGGAATTGATAAGCAAACATGAAAATACTCTTCCAGCACTTCACCTATGATGTCAAGTCCATCTGAATGACACGCCCTTCCATTAACAAAAAAATTATTTAGGTTAGCATTTGCATACTGTCATTTAAATTATCGTCCCTTTATGAAAATCAAATTAAATATCGATCAGAC
>CAXKVY010004046.1:0-15596 GCA_964058915.1 Tetropium fuscum | reverse complement strand
AATTGACGCAGAAAGAGTATCTCAGAAATGTCATAATTGTATTGTTTTGGAGAATGAAGGATCTAAGCTTAAGAAGAGTTTTTCTGTGAGGTTTTCTCTTCATATGAGTATAAGCCACCCTCACAATGCAAACCCAAACTATTGATATAATGTCATGTAAAATGTTTAGTTCTTATTTTGCAAGCAGATGTCGTTAGCGTACGGTAATAGTTTCCTGAGAATATGTAAGGGGTAAAGTAGATCCCGTATGATTGGTTTAGATTTTACCCCCGGTAAGTGGTATTACTTAAAAGGGATGAAAGGTCAACCTTTTGTCCCACCCAACGAGAGCTAGAGTGATAATCTTAGCCAAAATTATTCAGTTTCCGGCAGGTTTTCATACAGTCAATTGGGGTCTAAATTCAAATAGTTTAGTAAGCGGAAAGTTCGTCAAAATTGTTCTATTAGAGTCGATAGATTTATTATTTGCGCAACGCATCTGGTTTATTTTACAAATTTATAGTGTGTTTGGTGTAGTTATTTGAATTAATCTCTCGACCAACGCAATTCAGTATTATCCGACAAAGTTAGTTTGTGAATCTTAGTGGTAATGTGAGGTTTTAGCTATTATAGGATTAACATAGACAACATGGGCGTACATGAGGTAAGATAATTCCAAATGTAACCATATCAAGATTTCCCCGTCTAACTTTATAGCATACGCGACGAACCCAGGACTATGAGATATGAGATCTTGTGTATGTATATGTGTATATATGTGTATTTATGGGTATGTATGTGTAGATATGTGTATATATGTGTGTATAACTATGCTTGCCAACCCAAGACGCTCCCTTTCCCCCGTAAATTAAAACCCCAGTGGTTACAATATTATGAATGAGTTAAATCGGCAAGTGAGATAAGGGGGTATCAATTTTAAAAGACCCTGTACCAGTCATGCATCAATCGCAGAAAAATATATGAATCAAACTTAACGAGGACTGTCACCTTCGACCTTCAATAATAAACTTTTCAACGAAAATGAACCAAAGTAACCTATGTTTAAGCATAATAAATAATACGAGAATTAATGAACCTGATTGAGAATTCGGTACGATTATTTTACTGCTGTCAGTATCTCCTACAAGTTAAAAGCTTACCTACTTGATCTTGAAAGATAAAACATGAGGTTTTTAGAATTATTATTTAATATTATCATTATACATTAGAAAGCTTCAGCAATAAATTATGATTCAGCAATTTGATAGTACCACTGAAGCATCGTATATCTATCTACCGTCTTGTTAAGTCTAGGTAATTGCACATCTTCGGAAAGACAATTAGTTTCGTGCAATATCCATGTCCCACATTCTGAATGTCACATATGCAGGCATGATTTATCAATTACCATATTCCCTAACAAATCGTCATTAATCGGAGAAAGCCAGAAATGCATGCACATTTATGAGAATGTTTGTTACAATGTAGAAATCAATACTTATTGTAACTATTTAGGTCTCTTGGTCTCCGGATTCGTGTCTTAAATTAAGGCTTAACGTCGGCGTCGTTTGCCGTTACCAGTCCAACCGTGTATTTAAATAACACGACGTTGTCTGAGTATACCTACCCGTGATATCCAGTAGCGATAAAGTTAGAATTGTTTATTTTCTGACTGATAATTTCAAGTTATTTGCTCACTAGGTCATTATTGCATCGCAGTTGTTTTGTTATTGTACTAGATATGAATTTCATAAAATAATTTGATCTGGAAACGGTTCGCTTACACATGAGAAGGAGGCGATTATCATTTCCGATGAATTGGCTGATTTAATTAATTATATAGGTGCAATCGGCGTCAACTTAAAATCACAACCGTTCGAGCACATCTCTGTTTATCGCACGCTACCACGAATATTCGCAGCATTTATGTTGAAATCAGGCTGCGTATTGACAAATTGACATTACATTATCTCTCAGAAGCGAAGATTATTATCACAATGGCATACCCAGCAGCGTAAAAGATATCGACACCAACCTGTTTGCGTATATACATGTAGTTATATGTTTTTGCAATTAGTCATCTTGGATAATTAAGCCATAAATAAAAAATTGTGAAACTTCCTATAAAAAAACACCCACGACTTTAAAATCCTTGATTTCCTTAAAAGAACATATAAACTAACTTACATCTTAAAATTAAAACCGATTCAATAATATACCAGGGTCTTCAGTTTTTGCCGTTACATTTTAGTAACTTCAAACCATGAAATTTTTTGTATATCAAATGAGACACATTTTTTCTAAAGCAGGTAATAGAAAATTAAATTCTCCATCTTCTGATATACAGGGTGCTTCATATTCGATGAAATGCACGGGATCTCGGAAACGGTAAGCGAAAGTCGGTTAAATTGTGTCAAAGTTGCGTAATTAAGGGACGAACAAAATGGCTTTTGTAAATCGTCAATAGCGTTTCTAATAAAAACGATTTTCGAAAACTTCGATTTTTTTTAATATTAAAAACAAATCAAGTTAACGGAGATTTTTTTGGATCAATGTGTTGGCCCCATGGATACGCAACTTTACCTTTATTTAACCGACATTCTCTCTCTCTCTCTCTCGGAGAAATTTCCCGATTATGACTGATTTGTATGCGAAACGTAATCAAACCAGCCCAAGCCCAAGCCTTTGGCGAAACGCAGCCAAACCACATCTTTAAACTCACCATGGAAAATGCTTTCAGAATATGTATTTTAAAGAAAACAGTCGTATTTAAAGATAAATTAAGTTGATGATGGTTGATAAAATACGAAACGTCAGATAAAAACTGACTACGCCATGTTAATTCGTACTAAAAGTGTCTATCAGGAAGTGACCTTGTTTTGCTGTAACGTTGATAATAACGGCAGAAAAAAATAGTTATATACCTTTGTATACAGAATTATATATCTTAATATATTATATATTAAGACTTATTATATATATATATATATATATATATATATATATATATATATATATATATATATATATATATATATATATATGTATGTATATATATATATATATATATATATATATATATATATATATATATATATATATATATATATATATATATATATATATATAAAACTGTATTATAAAAATCATATATAACAATATACGTTACGTTTTGAAAGTTTATCCGCTTTCGTTCTCAAAATGCATGACTGACATACAGTCTAGTATGACAGTTTGTAATTTAAAAAATAAAATAAATTATAAACTGTCATAATAGACTGTGTGTCAGTCGTTTTGGGGTTTTGAGAACGAAAGCGGATAAGTTTACGAAAAGTAAACGTTTAAAGTGATTTTTATATTGTTAATCTGCTTTTTGGTATGATAATTCTTGATTAGCCAAAAACTTTTTTTTTAAAAACCAAACTTTTACTGATCCATCGGCGCAGAGGTTGATTTATTATTTTTTGTATTTTGTATTTTTAGTGGCAAAATACCCAAATAGATGAGTAATGTTTTATTTAATACAACACCCTATATATTTCTAAATTGTCACAATCTGTGTGAATTTCCCCTCCAGTGACATACGGATTAATAATTTTCGATTATGCGTTGCTGAGTTATGTGAAAATTATGTCTGCGACAAGGTTTACCGTAGAAATTCGTTGCCTGTCTGTAAAATATTCTGTAATAATGCATTCAAGAAACGTATGTGGTGCAACAAAAAAAATAATCAAACAAAAATTTTAAAAACAAAATGCCCCCACATGAAGTCTTTTTTGAACTACAGGGTGCAATATACCCTTTCTTTTTTGTGAAGTCGACAGTACAGAAGAAACATCGTAAGAATAATGTTTCCTTTCGCGATTCATAATTCCTCTGTCCACTGCTACAGAGACTTCTGGGCACTGGCGGGACTCGACGGGAGTGGGAAAAAACCGGCCAGGTGTGAAGGGCTGTAAACCGGCGCTAGTGCCGTGCCGGCCCGGTACCGAACGCATCCATCTGGCACGTGTGTAGCCGTACTAAAAATATGTATAACGTTTCATAACCTGGAATTTTATATGTCAGGTTTTACATTTTTTTACAGGGTTTAAAGAATTTGATGTTAAGTACAATGCAAACCAGAAATAATACTACAAATAAAATTAAAACTAAGAACAATTAGAAGAAGGACAAGAAAACAAATTTGTACAGGTGATTGTCTCCGCTTATGGGCTGACCACAGGTACACTTTTTTGCCCCTTGCGCATTTTCCCTATTCAATCAACTATATTATACTCCCTAAAAAGTAGTAAGGCTCCAATGAAATATCTCTTTTCCACGTAGATACCTATTCTACTCACTTAAGCATTAAATCATTAGTACCTTTCAAGTTTTAATTAATTAATACCTGCGTTCCACCAGTTTCACAATTCACTAGCTCATTATTTGGCATTATTTGGCTCATCGTTATGTATTATTAGGGACCTTAAAGCATTGCAAGCACAATCTATAAGAAATGTAGGTCGATAATTAAGTAACATTAGCTGCAGCAATTCACTCATATTATAATATTTCTTTGATCTGCAAGAAAAATAAAAGAAAATTATTATTAATTATTGGAATTTTAATTTACAGTTCCTGCACTACCATATTTGCTGTTTATTATTTACTTCCTCTAGGTAGTTCATTAGTGGCTGTTCCTGTTATTATAATATATATTAGCGTAATTGTTACTATAGAGTGAATGTAGGGCAATATATATTTTAATAATTTGGTATTTGGTACATATAAATTTCAATTCTGAAATTACTTTTTACGATAGCCTATTAAACACTATGAGACGACAGCTTACCAATATTCAGCATGGCTTTGCAAAAGGGTAGTCAACAGTTACAAATTTATTTTCTGTCACGCAATTAATATCAGAGGCTATTGGTGACAGAAAATTTGTGCCAAAAGTTGACGTAATACCAGTTATATATCTGGACATATATACGGAAACGTATAAAAATATTAATATTTTAAATTCTAGTATCAATAAAACAAATCGTACATCACTCTGAACATCTTTAATGAAGGTAAACGAACTTGTACAACATCTAGGTGATTCGTTTCCGTATATATGTCCTGATATACAACTGGTAAGTGTGTCTTCCTTTGAATATTATTCATCTATGTATTCGATTATTTCTGTCATGATTGCTACAAACCCAACTTTTTCTTTTCTCATAATAAATATCAATAGCAAAGAACTTAAAAGCTAATATATATATATATATATATATATATATATATATATATATATATATATATATATATATATATATATATATATATATATATATATATATATATATATATATATATATATATATATATATATATATATATATATATATATATATATATATATATATATATATATATATATATATATATATATATATATATATATATATATATATATATATATATATATATATATATATATTGGTTAGATCTGCGAGCCTAGTAGGCCCATGGCTTTGTTGACTATACCATTTCTTTCTATCTTTTGCTTTTTCTTCCCATGCATTTCTTTCCTCGCTGGTTCTTTATCTAATAGGTGTGTTATTCCTGATGTTCCTCCTCATTTTTGGTTTCTAATTTCTGTTCACAGTTTTATCCCTATATCATAAAGGATGTGTATCCGCATCTAAGCCCCTATACGTTCTTATGTTTTCAAGAGTTTTCTTATGTTCCTACATCTCAAAAATACAGGGTGTTTGGTTAACGCTGTGCATAAAATAAAAGTTGACTGAAAAAAACATGCATTTGATAAAGACCGTGTGTAAGCATTATTATTTGAAAACCAATCCTTCAAAACGTTAAACACCCGATACAAATCCATATATTTTTGCAGCGTCATAAATCTTGAACAATTGTAAGATACTCCGGAGGAAATTTTGACGATTGTATTAATTATTTAGAACTCCATTCTCTTGTAGGCCAAGCGTCAGGTAGATTAACATCGTTTTAATTCGGGCAAAGGGATTTACTCTTGGATCAGGTTCATTATAAGCCTGTTTTAGACATTGAACAACATGGGACAATATCGCTCAAAAATATATTTTTTGTCAATATCTTGGTTCTGAACGGTATTAAAAATAAAATTATTATCAAAATTAAAGTTACTTTCTGCCTCCTATTATGTTTAATTTTAAATTTTAGTAAATAATATATTTATTATCAATTTTCCAATTACAAATTTAATTTACGCTACAAGAATAAAACAAAACTATTTACAAAAAAGTAAATAGTTATTATTAATGTTGAAATTACAAATATCTATAACTTTTTATTTATATATTTTTATTTTGAGCGATATTTTCCGAAAGTTGGGGACGTCTGACCTATTGCCTACGTCATCCAATTTGACTAATTACTGAATACTCTGTTGTAACTGACTTTAATAATGATTGATTTATCATGAAATATTTACCTTATCACTAAATAAATGCTTGTAAAATGCGGTGGTAATTGACAAGAAAATTTATTTGTCACGCGCAACTACACTCCCGCATTTTTGTTGTCGCCTTATCATGAAATGACTTGAAGTTCCCAAATTTATCTAGCAAGAATTGTATGCATATGTGTGTTTATTAGTAAACACATGTATAATTATTGTACATGAGTAATTGTAGTACATACATACAGGGCTTTCATTTAATCCCGAAACCCACGTGACGTGGTGGCCTACCCACGGCAATACTTCGGTCAGTACCATTTAAAATATAAATCCCCAGAAAGTGTTATAATCTCAGAATGACACTCAGTGGGGGACTCAGTGGGGGAGATATTTAATTTTTTCATGTGAAAATAATCATTAAAATAAATAATAATGCCAGAAATAAATGAATTCACGTTAAAAGTTTTATGTAGGTTATGTGTTTGGAAACATGAAATCGATAATAATATTTTACTTGTGAAAGACACGTTCAAGTTCATTCGGAGTTATGCTTTGTATTTCTTGCTGAATCCAAATCTTCAAGTGTATGGAGACGATTTTAAAAAACGTTATTGTTTTTACGTCCAAATAAATAGAAGTCTAGGGGCATAAGATCAGTTCTTCATGCAGGCCACAAACCCCTAGTAATTACACGGTCATCATAAATTATAACTCAGAAAGTAAGACTCGGTCCATAAATTCGTTTTCAGGGAATGTTTTTAATATTGTTATCAACAACTGCCAAATTTCATCGACTTGCAAAGAGATTCAGGAGGTCGTAGAGAACCCAGAAAATTAAAAAAAATATAACTCGGAAGCCTCGGCCCATAAATTCTCTTTTAGGGAATGAATCCTGAATCCAAATCTTCAAGTGTATGGAGACGATTTTAAAAAACGTTATTGTTAATACGTCCAAATAAATAGAAGTCTAGGGGCATAAGATCAGTTCTTCATGCAGGCCACAAACCCCTACTAATTACACGGTCATCATAAATTATAACTCAGAAAGTAAGACTCGGTCCATAAATTCGCTTTCAGGGAATGTTTTTAATATTGTTATCAACAACTGCCAAATTTCATCGACTTGCAAAGAGATTCAGGAGGTCCTAGGGAACCCAGATAATTAAAAAAATATATAACTCGGAAGCCTCGGCCCATAAATTCTCTTTTAGGGAATGAATCCTGAATCCAAATCTTCAAGTGTATGGAGACGATTTTAAAAAACGTTATTGTTAATACGTCCAAATAAATAGAAGTCTAGGGGCATAAGATCAGTTCTTCATGCAGGCCACAAACCCCTACTAATTACACGGTCATCATAAATTATAACTCAGAAATTAAGACTCGGTCCATAAATTCGCTTTCAGGGAATGTTTTTAATATTGTTATCAACAACTGCCAAATTTCATCGACTTGCAAAGAGATTCAGGAGGTCGTAGGGAACCCGGAAAATTAAAAAAAAATATAACTCGGAGGCCTCGGCCCATTTCAGGGAAGCCAATTTCAGGGAATGATTTTAATATTGTCATCAATAACTATGCCAAATTTCATAGACGTGCAAAGGGATTCAGGGGGTCGTAGGGTGCCCGGAAAATTTAAAAAAAAATAACTCGGAAAGTAAGCTGCGGCCCATAAATTCGCTTTCAGGGAATGTTTTTTATATTGTTATCAATAACTGTGCCAAATTTCATCGACTTGTAAAGGGATTCAGGGGATCGGAGGGGTTCTTTAAAAAAATTATAACTCGGAAAGTAAGCCTCGGCCCATAAATTCGCTTTCAGGGAATGTTTAATATTATTATCAATAACTGTGTACTGTACTGTGTGTACTATACTGTGTAACCGCACAACCATAGCGTCTTCTCATAAATACATGTATCGAGCCTCTCTGTATAAACCCTCCTCGATTTTTATAACTGGGTCCGCCAAAGTTCAGAGAACCAAAGTTTAAATTACAAATCAAAAGTCGGTCAACCGTTTGAATCGAAGAATATGACTGTGGGCAAGGGGCGAAGGCTCATGTCGAGTTAGCCCGCAATTCCATTTAAAACGCCTGATAGGAGCGTGCCGTCTCCATGGCAACCGACTATTTGGTATTTTCTACGAGAAGCTTGGCTGGGCGGTCAGTGAACGCCCGCCACCGTGCAAGCCGTTCACTATTCAGCCTCAGCACCCGGCTTGCATGTCTACATTTTAATAAATAGTAAATATATGTATATTATATGTTAATATAAGTAAATGTTTTGTGTAACTAAATTGAATTTGAAGAAAGAGTATGAATATGAAACAATAATTAATTACATGTACATCATCCTTTGCCTAGGGAGGGCGGCGCCCCGCAGCCCTTTCTCACCGGCCGCCGCTGCATGATCATTTCTTTATACTTGCGTAACTGCATACCAACTGCAGCCAAATAAACGTTACACTGACCTTAATCTTAGTCTTAAAAATTAAAATGTAGCTCATGCACTTCTTTATGTTATGCATATGAAGTTGCTAATTTTGGCAAGCGCTACCTTCGTTCCGCATCCATTTCACCTCATTTCCTTGTAAATTTATGTTATCATCATGTGCAAACATTCTACGCGCTACACCCAATTGCATTAATTTCTACATCATTCAGCCATTAGGTTGAAATTCTTCAGGTCAAGGCACATATTCGCATTTTATCAGATCATAACATTTAACATTGTTTTAAACTGTACCAGATTTTTTTAGGATAATGCATATTAATGCTCATGTTTCTACTTCTTAAACAAGCGAAATAAATTATTTATTAGAGCACAATGGCTATAATTCTAAATTTCTATACCTATGTCTACTCAAAATGTGAGAATACACAAAGCTTAGGCTGATGAGTATACATTGTACATTGAACACCTGAATGTATTTCCACAATTCATTTGGAAAATGGGTTAAGTGGATGCGGTAAGAGGTAAAAAATAAATGCAATGTTCTGCATGGCTTTCTATTTCAAACGGTACCCGCTCCGACTGTCATACAGGCATGGTGGCAGTGTGGCGATATTTATGTACATTTTACAGCCCATTTTTACCTGAAAAAATGTTATAAATATTATTATCATTATAATATTTTTGTGGAACTATTTGCAAAGATGATACTTCAAGGGTAGACTTTTATACTTTGCATTGACAAATCTATACTAATTAATAAAATTTAAGTGTCGTCTGCTTATAATGTCCACAGCTTTTACTAAATGCATATGAAAGTATATACGATACTTATAACAAAAAAACAATTTTCAAAATGTTTGTCTCTCTGTCTGTCTGTTTGTTCCGGCTAAATGGCTGGCCCGATTTTGACGGGACTTTCCCTTCGTATTTATACGTATTTATACTTTTTATTTCCGTCAATATTTAATCCCGGAAAGACAAAAAGTGACACTTCAGTCCGTAGTCCCTGTCATAGGGACTGAAGTTATTACTTTAGTCCCGGAAGTACGAAAAATATAATATATGACGTGCTGCTCTCGTTGCTACTACCTATACTGAACAGTACAGCTAGGATAACGAGGTGTTAGAGTGCAATACATTTATGAGAACGAATAAATTAATAATAAAGAATAAAGAAGCCATGCATTAGCTATTAGTCGTACAAAAAAAGTATGGATTAGGGACTGTTAGAAATGTATCCTCCTCTTATAATATTTATAATATGTCCTCTTATCTATCCTAGTCTATTTTTGTGTATAACGTATTTTGTCCTGGGATGCATTTTTTCAATAGGATACTGTCTGATAAATCTTCCTTCCTCACAATAGATCGTAAAGTATGCCTATTAGGGAAACCAAGTTAAAAATGCGCCCAAAAATGGAAAAGGTGCGGAATTTGCGTATATTAAACAAAATACGGCTTAGAAAAGGCTAAGATCAATTGTTGACATATTTTCAGGCTTCTACTGGATCATTTGGCTCTCTAATTATGCCTACAATAAATGAAGCACAGTCAACAGTAAGTCTTGTTTATATAAAATAAAATAATGGAATAGAAATACTATGCAGAGAGAACTGGTTGATCAGATAGTGCACATAATAATATTGGCACCTAGAAACAATGAAAACCTCACAAGTCATTTTATTTGAACAAGTAGGTCTTCCATTCTTATCGTCCTTTCCCAGTATTTGCATAGTCAAGGCGTGAACAATCGCAACTCGGTGCGATAATTATTACATCTTAAACTACTAATTAACTACCTTCTAAATAATTACGACTCTTGAAAGGAAACCGTTTGCGAGATACAATTTAACTTTGTGTCGTCGCATTTTCCCACAACTGACAATTTAAACTTGACCTTTTAACATAACATTTTTCTGCTTTATAAAGACATTTAAAAAATAATTAGAACGATTAAGAGTTGTAACGGTCTCTGTTTAGAATTACTTTTAATGCATATAAAATCGTACGCATTCTTCAGCTGCAGTTACGTGGAAGGCTACATTCCATGTTCTTGCTGGAACATTATTGAACGGGAAATAGATTTCAGTGGAACAAGAAATTTATGCCATCTGATGTCTCGATTTATTAATCAAGCTATGTTAAGTTAGTTAGTTTAAGAACTATGCATATTAGTGGAGACACATCATGTAATTGTGGCTTTTGACAGTACATAGACTTCTGAATTTCTTGTCAATATGACAACGTTTTGATGTCTAGATTATAATTTGGCATTTCAAAAAAATATTTGATTAAAGCCTTAACAGAGTGTAGTTCTGATTTTTAAAATATAGCTGAAACATAAAATTAGCAAAATAATTTGACCAAATAACACTTTATTTTAATATCAATATTTAATAGGTGATCAATTACTAGCAATTACTGCTTCAAACCGTCTAGGCATAGAATGAGCTAACGTTCGATAGTAATATGCATCTGCATATTCCCAAGCATTCTCAACCGCCAACAAAAGTTCTTCCCTGTATTGCGGGCGAAAATTTCTGACATGAATTTGTTTTACAAATCGCCCCTAAACGTTTTAAACGTGATTGAAATCGGGACTTCTAGCTGGCAAAGGCAAAACTTGATTGTTGTTGCTGTGTTGCCCAAGAACCAGTCCCGCACTAATCTGCAGTTGTGAATTGTCTAATTGTCCTGTTGGAAGGTAAAATTGTCTGGATGTAATTGCTTCACCGATGGTAACAATGTTTTACAGTAAATGCCTCTAATGTTCGCAAATTAGCCTTCCTTCCATATGCCAACAGACCCATCGACTGGCCGCGCGGATCCAAGCCCACATATTAACAGAAAAACTACCGCTACTATTAACTGGCTGGTATATCGTTCTTCGTATCGCGACTTTCTTGGTCTATAATACACGAAGTGACCAATAATGGCATGACTGTTTAATGCATGTTGTACGTACATGCATTAAATTTTTTTGTCGGAGAAAATAACATTAGACCAGAAATCTTCATCTTCAATTCGCCGTCTAGTTTTCCACAAGGAAGCAGAGAACCGGATACTATGACATATGACAAGCTGTTGCATCCGGACTAGCTGTTGTTCTTCATCTTCAATCAAATTACTAAGTTTTAAAAAAATGAATGCAACCTCCATACAGACATGTAAATACAGATCAAAAGAGTTCCTCTCAGGATGGTGCTTCATCCCCTTTTGCTTCAGAAACCACCCTCTAATGTGACCGCGCGCTAGTTTTTTAAAATTGTTCTCATAAAATTTCAGCAGATATTCGTTATAAAAGTCTTTGTTGTCATTCAATGCCTTTTGTACTCTCCTTATTTTCAGAATAACCGTCAAATACTACGCTTACTCTCTGGCCGTACCGTTTTTTAATGAAATTAATGTAAGCGGTGTATATGTCTAAAAATGTACCTTGTTTCGGCCAAATCACTCGATGATTTAAAAAACCACTTAAAAAACGCGCCGGGTAATATAGTAGTGATAACAAAATTTTCTGTAGTAATATCTTTTATCTGCTTTGCATGTAATATTTTTCTATGGCCAATGTATTCTATGGCCAATGTATTTACTCAGATATTTGTCACTTTACTCCTTTTGGCTTAACTTGGCAACATATCATAATTTTTTAAATCATATTTGTGTGAGTGGGAGCTGAGTTAAAGATAGAAAAAATTGTATGCAACATAAATGCAGAATTTTAGCACTCTTGAGAGGTGGGAACTTTTGTAATCTGTATTTGGATGTCTATTAAGAGTCTGCACCCAAATTATAAATCATTTCCCCTATATTTGCCATTTTAATCGGTAATGCTAATTGCTAAAGCTAATTGCTGTGACTAATATATTAGAAGTTGAACTTTGCACACCTTGCCCTGAGAACTTGAAAGGGAAACCGTATGGAAGGTGATAAAATTGAGGTTATATACGTTTCATTTTACAAATTTTGCAAACCCATTTCCAAATTTTGCACACCCATTTCCAAATTTTGCGCAGCCTCAGATTAGCCCCCACGTCCTCTTGAAGAATTACCTTCACGCTCATGATAAGAACCATTAAATAGTCAAATTCGGTGTCTAAGATACCGTCTGTCGGTGGGTGGTAATGCCCTGTGGTGATGCGTGTTTTTTCCTTGTTTTAGTTACTGTGTTCAATATAAATTGTGCTAGATTTTTAAAATGGGTACTGCAGTACCTACTAAAAAAGGCGATTGTATCTACTAAATCTAGTGCAATTGTACCTTGGCGATCCTCTCCTCGAATCACAAAATTACAGTTATTTTGCTGCTATTATATATTCTATTCTTACAATTTTGCACAATTTTGGTCCCTAGATTACTAAAGTACTGCAATTGAAATCTATTTTGGAACGCAAAATTAAAGATTAAAGTTTCTAGTAATATAGGGGCTTTAGTTGCAATGCACATCAACTGCCACTGTCACTGATTTTATATGGAATTCCGCATTGCAACTAAAGTCCGTAGAATACTAGGGACTTTAATTTACGGTTGAATTTTGCACTAACTTCTTGGACACAAAATGGTTTCCAATTGCGATATTTTCGTAATCTAGGGCGCAAAATTGTAAGAATAGAATATATAATAGGTAGGTGTATATAAGCAAAGTTTACAGAATAAATAACAGTTGTGTCACGGAATTTTTTTTAACGATTTTATTTAGCTTGACTTCGTATATTTGATTGTTTGTTTGTTTCAAATCTTGCAACAGCTTCCTTAACTACTTTCCGATGAGCTAGAGACTTAAAATTTGGTAGGTGTATAGTGTTCCGGTGACAATACAATTTAATATTATTTTTATTACAAAATCAGAATTGCGAATCCAAAATGGCGGACTATATCCTATTTGTGAACCGACTTGTCTCAAACTTGAAACTTTGCGGTGTTTAAGGTCACTTAATACAATTTTTGACTAAGACTTAATAAAATCAAAATCCAAAATGATGGACTGTCCTATTTATGAACCGATTTTTCTCAAACCTGAAACTTTGCGTTTTGAAATTTGTTCGCAATATCATTAATTGCTCCCAGAAAGGAAGACGGGCTTAAAACAGATTCCTGAAGAATGCTATTTGGATATTTTGAATTTTTCACACACAAATTATCATAATTTATTAAAAGAAAAAATAGACAAAAATATTTGGATGAATTCTGATATTTTCTGTTATAACCAGCCTTCAGTTAATAATTATTATTACATAGATATGGATAGACTACATAGATATATTACATAGATAAAATATTTGAAATTTTTAAAGCACTTTTAAAAAATTTAAAGCTTACTAAGAAAGCTTTAAATAAATCCTTTTAGTTAAAAACAATAATACCTAATTATCACTTTAAAAACCTCTGCTACATATATCAATAAAATTCCAAATGAAGCAATTGAATACATGCATTTTTGTGCACTAATAATAAATATAATAATTGCATTATCGTGGAATGATATCTAAGACAATTATTGTTACGGAAGGAGACTGAACCAGTGCAGTGCAATACTCTCAAATGAACCGACGCTAGTGCAGAACGAATGAATATTTATTTTATGGCATAAAATCACATTACACGATCTGCGTGTTGAAGTAAAACTGGATTTTTACCGTACCTACGTATAACAGTCACACATCTGAAAATTACTTATATATACGATTTTAATTATTAATATCAATAGACCGGCAGATGGTAACACTTTATTTTCTCCGATTTCACGCAGTATGCCTTTCGGATGAGAATTTTCACCAATTTTATATTTTATGAGAAGGGCACTGAATTTTATACGTTTAAAAACAATCCAGTAGGTTGTAACGGTGTGACAGCTCGTCACTTTCATGGCTTGTCAGGTCTAAATTAATAACCTACTATGAAATGAACTTTACAAAACCAGTTGCGTAATATTTTACTTTTCGTAACTGGTTGTGAAAAGTAAGACGTTTCCTAATGTCAAAATGGTTTCACTTTTCACTTTACATATCAAAATTAGAAAAAATATTTTTTTATAGTTCACATGACCGTCATAGCCGTTTGGAACCCCTGAAATTGCATACCTATTATTATAAGACTTGTATTGATAGATTAAATTTATTTTAACTTTTTTATGGTAAAATGCCAAGCATGCCAAGCAATTTTAGTATCAGAAAAAACAAAAAATATGTCCGGATAGCGTCCAACGGGTTAGTACCCGCATTTCTTTGTTGTCATAAGATACACTTCACTTTTCAAAAGGAACTCGCGTTTTACGTATATACACCTAAAACTTTTTTATGTAAAGGCTTAAACATATTCATATCATTGGTCATGGCAACTAGAAGAGATAATTCACATCATACATATGTAAGATAGACTTTTGTTCTATTTTCCATATACAATTTCAGTTTTTCTGGTAATTGTAACATTGTAGACAAAACCCATGTCGAAATTTGTAGACTGGTCTATTGCAATATTTTCCGTTTAATTATTATCAGCTATTATCAGTTTATTTGTGATGGCAACTACAGAGGCGACATTCATATCGAGATATAAAAAAACACAATCCAGGAGCCTCGGGTTCAAATCGTACAAGGAGAGCACATCATTTTTATTTTATCTTTTGTTTTTCGTTTATTATTATATATTATTTATCCACCTGACTTGTTTCAACAGCAGGTAATAATATAATGCTAAACCTGTTTCGAAAAAAATGAAAAAAATGAATGAGAGCGT
>CAXKVY010004045.1:0-20194 GCA_964058915.1 Tetropium fuscum | reverse complement strand
AAGTATGTTTTGATGAATTTCAGGAGATACAGCTAAGGCGCAATAGCATATATGTACCTACCATTTCTTAAAATCAACAATGGTTAAAATTTTCTCAAACTCTTTAGACGTGCCAGGAAGTGTTCCCCAGACACGCTTCCAACAATGCTTGCTCAAATCAAGCGCTACGTTTATGTCCTTTAAATGCACTTCCTGTCACAAAGATCATATCGTACTTTACTTATACCATTGTTACACTATATTGCATATCTGCAACTTCTCCCAGTCAATCACTCAGGCATAGAACCGAAACTATGGCGGTGTATATTATTACTCCGCTTGAGAGTCTTGAAACTCTGCAAGTTGCTGAAGTCTGAATTTACTGAATGCAAGGGGAAGTTGTACAATGCAGCGAGATGTACGTTTCTAGCTCTAATGACTTACGCTTTAAAACCATGAGATTTCACGCTATTGGGAAGTGGGAATAAGTTTGGTACCTTTTGTGCTCCATCGCGTCATCTACTGAAGTTTGTGCTATATAGTTTGAGTTTAACGATGTTAATATTTGTTTTTGTGCGATTCTCAGAAGACATACCACTCAAATTATGACACTATGTTTAAAAATATTCATAATACTTGGCCGTACAAAATTCCTTATTTTATTGAAATTAAGTTGACAGTGATAGATGGACACAAATCATTATAATATTATAAAACGGTTTCTTTAACTAAAGTTCTAAAATTGCTTTGCGTAATCCAGGCAGGGCAGCATTTGTAGGGGTATATATATAAATATTTAGAACGGACCAACGATGGCGTAAATCCTTGCCAGTAACACTTAATCATTGAACATTTAGTACATGTTTGTTAAATACCGTAAGGTTCGACACTGGTCGCAGCTCTTTGCAGTAGATGTCACTAACAAAGTAGCTGCAAATCTATAGCGACGCTATAAAAAACTATGTTGGCAATATCTGCATGATACGTTTTAAAAATGTAATATAGTGCTTTCGTTTGATATGCAAACTAATTGCATGCGGTGCTCAGTGGCTATATGTGCAAATAATAACAAATCTCGCAAACTGATCTGATTGAATTGAGTTAGTTTGTTATAAATTTTACTAACAGTCTTACCTATACTAATAATAAGTAACCTAACCACGCTCTATGCTCTAAGACCGCGGGGCGCTCTTCCCTCCCCGCGGTCCTTGCTGGGCAATAGCAATTTAATTTATTTCTTTTATATTAAATTGTTATTGGCTATATTGAGCACAAAGTTGTACACGCAACGTGCAAAATTTTTTAAATATATTTTAAATACATTCAAAACTAAATAATTTTTTGGCTTAAAGCTTTGCACATATATGAATATGACATAATAAGACATCTTTTGAAGTCACTTCACCTTGATTGCGCATAATGATACGCCACTGAGCAGTAAAGCTAGTAAATCGCCGGCTTGTTCATGCAGGTGTCTTCTAACTGAGCGAGAAGGAAAATATGATTTATATGAGTTGAAGAGGGATAGCGACCGATATGGGTAGCTGCGGACTGGAGAACCTAGTTCTATTTTCGGGAAATTGTGGCGTTATACAATTTTACACAAATATCCTTTTGTATTGCATCGTGATATGATTTACCGCTTCTGTAGTAATTGGTACAAGTTTTCTTTATAAAATGCCGCACAGTTTTTTGCTCCAGTTTGTATGTCAAACGAAAACACTATAGTGTTAAATCGATCCTCACATATTCTTAATTTTATTAATATCGTAATACCTAGTAGCAACGAATATATGCGTGACTTCTGCGGCAAATTGCAATCAGAGGAATACTAATTCAATATACTTATTAGATTTGATGTATTGTTAATGCAGTTACCGTGCGATTCATATATGACATCTAGTAAATAGCTTCATTAAAACGTGCTCCTTTGCTGTCTAACAACGCATCCAGATTGATCCCGCTAAATTTGATATTGACAACCCAATCAAGGGGAAGAAAAATGCGGACACGAACGTCGGTTCGGTCGATGACTCTACCAGCTGCGCCTTTCCCATTTCAGCGCAATGAAGCATTCACTCATCTATTATCTATTATCAATTTGGAGTATTTCACATAATTATTGTGTGCTACTGCTACCTCTAGTTCTACACTGTTATTTTTGTTTGCATTGTGGACGAAGGTGTGTCTTAATGGCTTATTATTAATTTTGTGATGTTAGTATAGTTTTGTTGTAGTTTTCCTGTATTTGAAGGTAGAACCCTCGTTAGATTAAACTGTCATACTCTACGCCCAGAGGGACACGCGGAATTACCGAAGAGTAATAGCATTTATTTTCCAGTTTACAAGTGTAATCCAACCAATTACAGACTAGTCTGTAACCTTAGTCTAAGCTAGAGAATAAACCAAGCTATACTGACATTAGCGACATTTATATATTACTAGAAGATATTGGATTACAATATAGGTATTATTGGTTATAATTGGGTCGTAAAAGGCACCGCAGGCAAATGGTTTAAATTTCTCAAGGTCTTTAAAATGAAGCTAAGAAATTTCAGTTTCAGAAAACATTTTAGTATCTTCGAAAAATAAGTTTCGTTCCAATTTTTTTTTAAAATTGTGGTTGCCTTAAAAATTATAGTTTATTCGAGAAAAAAATTGAGTATCACGAAAAAAAAATCTGTGTACTGGCTGGAGTATTTTGATGAATTGGTATTTGGTAGCGTAAAAACCTACAAGGACATTTTGATAGAGAAATTACTTTACAAAAACGCCAGTAAAAGCCAGTAAAAACCACGTCGTGGTGGCTTTTACTTGCAATCTCACAAGAAAAACTGAAGTAAGAGTTCCAAAGAAAAGTTATAAAAGTGTCCTTAATATAAATATATGTAGTATATAGGTACTTGAGAAAGAAATACCTAACTGAATAGTTCGCAAAATCCCAGTCAGTTAATAATACGTTATTTTTTATATACCAAATCTAGATGCTGTTATTTTATATTGGCAAATTTTGGTTCCCCTTTATAAGGTTGTATAAACAGTGATCTGCGATAAATTCGTCGTTCACGTCAAATGTGTATAACAAACTTTCATATCACCTGAAGGACCTCATAACAAACCAATTAAATGTAGCTTTAAAAAATAATCCAATGATTGATAATACATTTTACAGGGTACAGGAATTTTTAATATAATATCCTGGCAGTAATAGATATCTAGGGTGTCCTAGATAGTTCTATAGTGATTTCATTATATCCAGATAAGGATTATCAGGCTGTAAATAATATCAACAGGTCAGTATATGTATTTATAAGAAGCCATCGCAACATTTCCCAAGGTAGTTCATATAGTGAGGACGCCGCACAGTGGAACGAACCTGTGTTAATATTTGGACATTTGGCAAAATGTGAACATGAGGACAATGGTTAAATTTTAATATTTATTTAATTTTGAAGTATATATGTGTATAGTTTCTTTGTTATTTTTTGAAAATATTTCATTAGAATATGTTTTCAGGGACATAAAAGTTAGGTGTTTTGGGAGTGCCCAGAAACGTAAAATTTTTATGAAAAATTTTAGGCCGTTTATATTCTGATTCTGATTCAAAATTAAATTTTACTCCATGCTGTTAGTAGGTTGGTGAAGGATTCATTTTGATTTTTCAACGACTTTAAATAGCATAGACTGTTTGACGTTTTCTCAATGACATAAATGTGAAATAATTGAATTTAAATTGCAAGCAAACTTTAATTTCTAATTATCTTCATTTATCCATAATATTCCAAAAAACAACGTCTGTGCATATGAGACCACCATGTCCACATATTAAATGCATAATAAAATGCTGCCCCAGTCTGCCCCCGGAAAAGAAAATAATTATAAATTAAACTTCTGGACACATGAACTTATACATACAGATATTTAGGCAATATTCAGGCATTAAAAATTATTTTGAACAAAAATAAGGTTTTTTAAAGGCGGTTGCGGATTTTTAAAGCTTGTTTCTTCTGCTTTCAACTGTACTAAATGTATTTTTCATAATTTCTATATTATCATATTATACGAGGCGATTAAAGAAGTCATGTAAAAAATATAAAAGTTTGTATCTATGACAATTTGGTGATTAATTTTTTTAGTAGGTAGTTATATTATGGGTTGTTACTAAGGTAACGTCAATACCTCTAGACGTTTTTGAGAATTTTTAGATTCTTACCGTTGGACCTTAGATATACCAGGAAAAATTAAATATGGACAAAGAAACTTTTAAAATTCTTTAACTCAGAAACGAAGTGGCGGATTTAGATAGGCTTTTCAGATTCTGAAAGCTTACTTAATGTAGATTTTCTGTAATTCTACTGTTTTAGTTCAGGGTCTTTGTTATTAAACGTGGCCAATATTACACAAATGTAGTTATGGAGTTATTGTTAAATATAGGGCAAATGATTGGGTGGCCAAGTAAGAGTATTCCCTATTTTTTATTTTAAAATTGGTCAAGTTGAAGTTTGGGTTAAAATCTTGAATTAATTCGATCGTTTAGTGATTAGTGCCGCTCAATTACCTTAAACTACTCTGCAGAAAACGCTCCATGTTGATATTATTAATCATTATTGACCCCTATATTGTGAATGTTTTAACCCCCGCTTAAAAAATCTACATTAAATGTGCTTTCAGAATCTGAAAAGCTCATCTAAATCTGTCACTCCGTTTCTGAGTTACAGCATTTTAAAAGTGTGAATTTCGCAGTTAGCCATGACCTCGGATATGACTCTTATCGCACATCAATTGTTATTGTTTTGACATATTGTGGCGCGCATGCAATTGTTTATTTTGGCATGTCGTGTTACCAACCTGAATATGTAAAATAGTAGAGCAATGAAGGCATATAATTTCAGAAAAAAATGTTTGTTTTAAATACATGATACCAAAATAGAAACAATATTATAAAATATTCGTTACATAAGACGTGATTTTATCGCACTCGCCTTTTAGAAAACTGGCCTCCGGCTCTTTTTCTAATTTAGGGCTCGCGCAATAAAATCTTTTCTTATGAAACTTATATTTTAATATACTATTATTAGATTAAATTATTTTGTGTTCTACAATGAAAAATCGTAACGATGGATTTAGTATTTATTAATATGTATTATTATATTATATTAATATATTAATAGGTATACCATAATCTATGGTATACCTATTTGAAATATTAAATTTTTGATGGATTGGTAAAATTTAAAGCGCATTATTTTTAAAAAGCTCAAAATTGGAAAATTCGAAAACAGTTTGGTAAAGTTATAGGCTTAAAAAAGGTTCTTATGAAATACACTATATTTTTGAGTCACTCTATATGTGGTTTATATTAAATAGAAGCACCACATTTTTTAAATTTAAAAGCTCCCTATATATACAATTTTATGGTATATAAAGGTAATTTTTATGTCATTCGGATTAAGAGTACTAAGTAAAAACCCGCGTGTCCAACTGCTCCCATAATCTCATTCCACTGTGCGCCGTTGCAGAATTCCGAACGAGTCAGCCATTTGCAGTTGCAATATTAGAAAAGTTGAGCCGAGGAAGAGGATAACGTTTGAGGCGAAGAGGATAAAGATCCTCTTCGCCACGAGGCTAACATTTGATGTCATAACAATAAGGGACGTTTTTCATGGCATTTACTGCAATTCACGCAAAATACGATTTGTTGAAATCGTTGATTACAGCAGGTCTATGGTAGGGAACTTCCGAGAAGCTCCCATGTTTAGTAACCACGCCATGTACCAGCAACTGCATGACCTGATAATGGGAAGTCCTGATCTTGTAGATATCGGGTAGTTGCCTATTATGTCGCCTATATGCCTCGGTATGTCGCCAGTAGTCCCGACATTTATTTTTGATACATGCATTTAGAGGACCACTAGAGATTAAGGGATGAAACAAAGGAGAAATAACATAGGACACGAAGCTAACCTATTCCTAATACGTATATTATATTATAAGTAAAAGTGTATGTATGGCATGTATTTGAACATGAAGGTATACGTGTGGGGATATGATGCCAGTAATATTATTTTGTGACCTAAACTTACTAGACACTGTAATGTTACAACGTACCTTGGGCAACAAATAGTATTGTTATTATTTGACTGACGAAACAATAAACATAATCTAGTATTGTTGTATTTTGTCTATGTGAAAAAGGGTTACGTACGAAATTGTTATTAAAATATCTGTTTTTATATTTTTTTAAATAAATGTTTTATATTTTTTGTTATTTTTTCAATAATTTTTACTCGTGGTTTACCTTAGGGCCCAAGATTTAAAGTTAAATGCACCTGGTTAAGTATTAACACGATTTTGGTTATCTATTTAGATGCCTATTATATTTACCAATAATTATTAATGGAAATCTTTATTAATGGAAATCTTTAACTGAATACTATAAACTAAGAGAATATATTATATCATTCCATTTGCAAAAATTAAGTACCACATAGAAGTCTGGATATAGAACGAGAAATTAGAATCCGAGCAAAATATCTTCACTGCGACTTGAACCTGTGCTGGTTATATTCCATCCAATTTCCTTTCAGATCTCTTACCTATAGAGTTGAAAAGAGCTGGCGGTAAAAACATTCCTAAATAAAACAGATACGGTATGCTAATAGAACGCCCTATTATAGTGATGACAACAGCTGAATTTGACCTAACAAATGTAGGTTGTATAAAGGTGCCAGGTAAGCTAATTCTGGGAAAATTAAATTCACTTTTCCCATATAACTATATATAGACTACAATGTTTCAATTCAATAGTCAATAAATTAATACGACATTGTAGGTAAACGGGCTAAAGTTTGCGGGATTATAATATCATGCCGTAAAGTTCAATTTTATTACCGGGTTTTACAATTAGCTGTAAAGCCTCTCCTCAGTCAGAACAGGTAGAGTAATCGGCCATAAGTGAGGAGCCGCAATCCAGATTTAGGAGTGTCGGATGATTATTAGGCATTCTGATAAAAGTTCAAGGTTCACGGGAGGTGAAGTATACGGGGAGTGTGATTCTTCATTTAATTTTGTGCCCATAAGAAGACAGTTACATGAAGTAATAAGTACACTAAAATTATCGAAACTTCAATGCATGAAAACTTGTTGCCTAGGAACTGCTTCAGTTCATTGTAATGTGATTTACCTAAGTCTTATTTTCACTTTTCCAGCCAAATCACATCAAAATGAACGAAGACGGTTCTTAAAGGCCACGCTTTGAGTGCTCAATTTTTAATAAATTTTATGGCATGAAATATATTTATTAGACTATTTATTTCTAGAACAACATATATTTTACATTAGTAACTGCACTAAAAATTCAAATTATTACAATGAACGCGATTAGTATAACTAATAATAACCGTGCAATATCCAGATTATAATCTCATGCGGACGACTTCGAAGGCTTAACCTGATGCGTTGTTTTCTCTGGTGTAGTTTAATCTTCATTCCCCTCTCATTTTCTTAATTATCTTTTCATGATGTTGGAGGTAAGGTTTGATTGAACTTGTGCTTGAATGGCCAGTGATTTTTATTAGCTGCTCTTCATCAACTCCTCTTTTTGTTAACGCTGTAACCTCGAAAGATCACAGAGACTGGTTAATAATTTTTTTCACTAAAACATCGAGTAAAACTACTTTTGCTGCATTTTAATTCATTTCGAAAATTCATTCATTCCAATAAGCATGGCATTATACCGCTGCCACTGAATATCCAATCTCCAAATCTCGATACTGCAGCAGTCCAATTGGCCTTCTGTCTATAAGTCATCGTATATCTTCTTTTTGAAGAGAATATCCCTATGTTTATGTTTGCCCCATGAGAGCTTCATGATAAAGCAGCGTAGAGATAGCTTCATCACATACATTAAGATAATTCATTTTACAGCACGATTTTATTTATTTACAGTGTTGTCAAAAATAGTGCTTGAACTTACTACCCACCTAGCCTAAAAATCATCAGTTACTTATACGTGAGAGGTATATAGTTACCAAGGATAATTAGCAAGAAAAATGTTATATTTAAAATATTGCCGGAGGTGCCAATGTTAGCACAATTATCCTTCACCGGCTAATCTCATCACGACGTATTTCTCCAGCACTCGGATGTACCTTTCACTGCGTTAGCTACCCACAGACCGGAAGTAATCCGCCTCATCGCTCTGACTTCCCCACTGAACTCAATTTAAAAATCAGGGCCAATTGAACACTATATTCCCGCCAAATTATCCTTGCAGCCTTGAGCTAGCTACGGCTTCAGCTCTATTTTCAAGTCATATCCATTCCCACACAATAAAGGACTTTTATCGGATAATTTCCGAGCCATCCAAGGTCAGCGTAGAAGTTCATTACGCGGAATGTGTATTCTCAATGGACGTTGCAAGAATAAGTAAAGTAAATTAATTTTCATTAAAACTGGGATGTCTGCAACAGTTTATATGGCATAATAAGGCGACGATGATTCCACGAAGATGCTCTATCAACAATACTTTTTGGCACTATAGCGTAATTATGATTGCAATATTTCAACCATGCGTGAAAAAGACCCAAGTAAAGGTGCCGTGAAACGCGAGACGACTTGTCTCGAAGCCATTTTATCTCGTCTAGCTATCATTTTTCCTCGAATTTCGAGACGAGACGAAATAAAATCCTTCGAGACAAGGCGATACGGGATGATACATCTCGAAGTATTTTAATAATTTAAAACGCTTCAAACGAATGATAATAATAGCATTTAAATTTTAATAATTATATTTTGACTTCCGAATTAACAAAAAACAGCATCATAGGGTAATACCTGCCTGTAAATTGTTAAAATAAAACTGACTAAAATATAAAACCTTTATTAAAGAAACGCATTGTGTTTTTGAGTACATACATGCATCCCTTATAGAGAATAAACAGTAAAAAACAAAACAAATAAGTAATGTATTTTATAATGAACAAAATAAATCAATAAACTCTAAACTGAAAATAAATAATATTTTTTTTGTTTATAGAGGGTGGCCTGAATTCCAGTGAGCAAACATTACCGGGTGATAGAACTTTTTAAAATAAGAACCAAACGAAGATAGTTCCAAGACCATAGACGTATATCATAGATTAAGGATCTATGCGTATATTAAAAAATAAACTAAAAAAGTAGAAACTCAAAAGTAAAAAATATTTGTTCCAATTTCAAAATTTTTATCTTTACTATTTTAAGGTCAACAATTGAACAAATATTTTTTTTTAACTTCAATACCCTTTATCTCGGAAACTAAGTATTTCCCGACCCATATTTATGTGTGGACATTTTTTTTATTTTAAACCGTTCTATCACCCGGTAAAATATGGTCCGTGAAATGCGGGCCACCCTATATAATAATATACCATACATGGATACACATTGATATTTGGTTCAACCAATCGAGCGTTTTCTAAAGTAATTATTTTAGAAAAAGTTGAAGATTCGTATATACAATAATATGAATTATGGAGATTTTTAGAATTGAACATGAAATCCAAAAATGTGAAGATATGTTATGATTTCTATTTAAAAAAATACATCTTTCTGTCGCAACATTTTTTGAGCCCTGTATACATGTATTTAATCCCTGTATAACAATGTATTTTTAAAATTGTGTAACGACTAACTAAATCAAAAATCGACGTGTTCAAGAGTTTTTTAAACTCCCATAATAATTTATATTGGATTTATCCAATAATTCAAAATTGAAATGAGATAAACCAAAACAATTCGAGACAAATGGGACCAAAACCTGATAGACGAGATAACGCCTTGTCTCATCTCGGCTCGCCCTTGTCTCGCCTCGAAAATTTTTTTCTTGAAATTTAGAGACGAGACGAGAGTCTTATCTCGCCTTGTCTCTCGACAGCTCTACATTAAAGTAAATACGGAATACGGAAGTAAATGTTAAGATCTTTTAAATTATGTGCTTATTATGATCATGTTCTTTTCAAAATTTTGCAAAAGCATGGTCTATTAAAAATTCTCAATTTTTATTAGTTGTGTGTTTACTACGGTCTCCTATTATTGTTGGGTTGTACAGTTTTTCTTTTTTTGGTATTTTCCTCTGCTTTTAAAGGAATATCCTATTTGAAACTAGTTTATACTTTACTATTAGTGATTTCAGTTTTATATACTCAGTAAGAACAGGAATATTTATTGTTTATCTTTCTTATAATATTATGTTAGTAGATTTTATATAACTCAAAAATCAATACTGGAAACAAAAGCATTGTATACGTTTTCTCCGAAATATTTCGGTACATCTCTCTCCCCTTCTGCGTGCTATCCATCAATGTTCCTTTTAATATCGGGTCATCATTTAAGAGTCGCTCGCATATTTAAAAAAATTTATCGCTCCAGCTTAATGGCGAAATCCTCCTAAAAGGAACAAAAAGAAACATTTCTTAAACGACTTTAAATCAAATATTTAAGTGGATGATAAAACAAAAAGATTTCTTCGGCAACGCTTTGTCAATACCACAGGGGAAATGGGCTCCGGAGATTTCCACTGAAAAGCCTCGAATACTTCGTAGCCGTCCTGCCATCTTATGAATGTCAATTGATGGTTGATCCCATGGCTTTTATAGCGACGATATTTCATTTGTCACCCAGCCAGAATATTGAAGAATAATGGAGGTGTGTCCTTAATTTTCCAGGTAAACAATGGAGATCATTTTACAATTCTATACGTCTGACTGAAAATATAAAATATTTACTGGCCTCATTCCTGCAGACAAACATGCTGACGTTTTTTTATGTAGGTGAGCTCAACTCCATGACTTATAGTGGAGTAAAATCGCTTCTCTAACTCGTTGTTTTCTGAGGTAAGGTGATTCCTAGGTATAACCAAATGAAAGCTATACCATCTCGTAGAGGGTATTTTGGGGCATATGAAATGGGAATCTACAACTTTTTTAAGTAGGACAGAACTTTGATAACGACGCTTTAACGCGACTGAGCTCGGATTCAAAAACTACGTTTTTCTTAACATTCACCATGGTATTAATTCAAGTTTACAAGGTATGATTCTGATTTTTTGCAGATTTTACATAAAATATGAGTGCTTCCAATGGCGGGTTCAAAATTTCGAAAATATTTGAAATAAGACCAAACTTTGGAAACGGCACTTAAATTCCACTGAGCTGGAATTCGAAATACTACATTTCGCTATGATTCTGTATATACATTACTAATTCACACGCTATGATTCTGATTTCTCTGCCGATTCATATTCTCTCATATTTCAATGAGAGCCTCGCATGTAGAATATTTCAAAAAATGTTTAAAGTTTCTGAAAAAATAAATACAATTATCAAAATCGGGCATCGACAACTTCACCCTGCGGCTATGTGAATTATTGAAAATGTCTATATACATATATCATGTCAAATATAGTCAGCACATTAAGAAAGTTTAAAAATATAAAAGTCGCTAGCCTCAACAGTCATAGAAATGTGATTTTTGGTGGAATTTTTGTTGGAAGAGCATTGGAATGCGCGCTGATGCTGCGAGCGGCTACCAGTCTGGAAATAATTTACATATAGAAATCGTTACATCTATAAATAAAATAAGAACATTTGTAAATGTAGAATAGGTAAGTAAAGCGTTTTGTATAAATTTTACTTTAAATGTCTTCTTTGTCATTCTCATATACTGTTTACTGACTGTTTATTGACTGATATGGCTGATGTAAGTGTAATAAGTTGCTTAATTTGTGATAGGGGTTAGGGATAGAGAACAATGGTACCGGTCGACCCCCTCTTATCGAGGTTACATAGCCAAGAATATTGACGCTTTATTTACGGAAAATCATGTGTACGAAAAGTAGTAAACCTACAAAAAAGTGTTTGTTCACAATATTGTCAATTTTCAGTGGCGGATAAAAGAGGATAAGTTTTCTAAGCATATTATACCATCAAAAGTTCTATTCTGTCGGGAAATATGAATTTAATATTTCACATGGCATGTCGTAGTTCTTACACTAGCAATACCAATGCAATGGAAAAAGAAAAATCGTCCCAGTGATGAAGATGCACTAGTACTAGCGATATACAAAAAGAGTATACAAAAGAATTCGTACCACGATTAAACATCTGTAAAGACAGAAATGGAAAAAACCTAACTGAAAAGTCGACGACTATAATAGACGATGGAAAGAATATTTTGAAGAGATACTAGAAGGAGAACAGCAGCAACAGGAAGTGGAGAATGAAATAACATACTATAGTGCAGAACCGGAAGTATTACCACCATCGTATGAAGAGGTAACGAAAGTAATAAAAGATCTGAAAAAAAGGAAAGGATGATGGAATAGTAGCGGACCTAATAAAGAACGGAGACACACTATGGAGACAAATTCATAAATTAATACTACATATCTGGGAGCAATAAGATATGCCGAAGGACTGGAAACTGGTGATCCATAATCGAATGACACCCTAATCAGAGGAAATACTAGGCGAATACCAATGTGGATTCAGAAAAAATAGATCAAGCACAGACCACATGTGTACGTTAAGACAAATACAGGAGAAATGCTATGAATATTACATAGATATACACTATATCTTTATACATTTTAAAACAGATATTCGACAAAGTACACAGGAAGAAAATGTTACAGGAAGAAAAAGTTTAACCCTCCTAGGAATACCTAGTAGAATAATAGTAGAAGTTATAGTTCTCTGTACTTTAAGATTTCCGAGTGTCACAATTTGTTTTCAGTATACAGTCGGCTAACATCAATAGCTTTATATAGTTGTTTGTTTATCCTTTACTCTTTGTCGCCAGCTGCCTGAATTGTAACACTCGGTAATAAACTAAAACTCCAGTCCACTATACCATGGCAGAATCGAGAGCAGCTATAAGAGCACAACAGCAGCTCAGCGAAGACTTTAAAGTGAAAGTTGGGGTAAGACAAGGAGACGTTCTCTCGGCAGTGCTTTTCAACTTAGTACTGGAAACAGCTATAAAAAAATCAATAGAACTGGAAGTATCGTAAATAAAACCACACAAATACTAAGGTATGCGGACGATATTACAATAATTGCACGTGACCTTGCCTCCCTGAATCAAACCGCCATAGATCTTGAGCCACAGGGAAATAAAGGAGGCCTTCAAGTGAACAAAGACAAAACGAAATATATGTATTGCTGCAGGAATCCCCCAATACAACTACCAAATATTAATATAAACGGTGGTCAGATTGAAAGCGTCAAGACATTGAATTTCCTTGGCACCAAAATTACCAATAATGGTAACATCCAAGATGAAATAAGCGTAAGAATACTAAAAGAATATAAAAGCTATTATGCCTATTTAAAATTAATAAGGAGCAGCATACTAAATATAAAATCTAAGATCACAATCAAAACACTTATAAGACCAGTAGTAGCCATTGACACTAACAATCAACGATGAAAATCAATTGAGACTATTTTAGTGAATGATCCTTAGAAGAATATACGGCCCAGTGCATGAAAACGGTATATATGTGGAGAATAAGAATGAATCACGAAATTGATGCACTTATAGAAGGAGAGGATATAGTAAGATGCAAAAAAAAGTCAAAGGATAAGGTGGTTAGGAAATGTATACAGGATGGAGGGAGAGAGAATTGTGAAAAGAATCCTTAAATGGAAATCTCAAAATACAAGACCGAAATGGCGACCTAAGAAAGGTGGATAGACGATGTGGAGGAAGACCTAAAAACTCTAACAATAGGAAACTGGAGGAGAATAGCGGTTGATAGAACCAGACGAAGCAACATAGTCGAGCAAGCCAAAACCCACCCAGGGTTATGAGCCAAAAGGAGAAGAAGATTTATCAAAAAATATTTATAAGGCCTCTTTCTACTGCTCGCGAGTGAACATTTAAGTAACAAAAGAGATAAACCAACAGAAACAAAGTACAATAAATGATAATCAATGCCGTAATACTGAGGAATCATCATGTAATAGACTGCGGCCGCGAGAATAAGAATAACCCTCAAATCTAAATTCTAATTATTGATAAATAATTTGCTGTTTCTTTATTATTGGCCGTAAAATTAATTGTAATGTCTATCAATCAGAGCTGACGTCAGACCAGAGTAATCGCTGAAATAATTTTTGCATAGTTGTAATCCGGAATTACTACAAGTACCGGCAATATTTAATTTGGGCCGCGTCATTGTATCCGGCCTCGTTATTAATCATATATATGAGGGTGAATTTTCATACGAGCTCAAATGGATTTTCTAGTCTGAATAGTTAAATAAATGTTGTCTGGATGGATTATTAATATGCAACCCCGACAGGATCTGCCTGTTCTCGACAGATGCGCTGTATAGGTCCTTTCGGACCCGGAGGATAAATCAAGAGGGAAGGGGTTTTCGGTTTTCAACTAGTTTTATAAAAATAAAGAATAGACAAGCCATAAGGAGGGTGTCCAGCAGACAATGACGCACGGTTTGGATGTGGATTTTCAGATGAGAATGGACTAAATTTCTTGTCTCAATTAAGCCTTTTGCTCATTTGCACGGTATATTTAGAAAGTTTTAAACTAATGTAGACGACATACGGTTTTTTTACCAAAGGCTGTAAGCATATCTCGTATTTTTGTATTTATTATTTATTACCAATCAGATAAATACATATAAATCCTAATAAATTCCATAGGTTAATGTGCTGCTTCAGACCATTATATGCGTATGTACCGTGATGAGTGACTTCCTCCATTGAGAGTCCTTCTTAACCTTCTTTTAGGCCAGCTGTATTTTCTTTTAAGCCTCGTGTAGTTTTTTGGTTCTAGTAGTAGATGTGGAGTAGTAGATGTAGGAGATTATTGATTGCCGGCACGATTCCCCAGTTTTTAGTGATGTATGCGTTTTTCCTTAATGACATCCTTCACATATGATGCTACTCGTAAGTCGTTAAAAAAGGGTTTGGAAAATCGTGTCCATAAAGGCGCTTTCATTCATCAAGTTATGTTTTGATAGAATACTAATAACTGATCAATTTTCACACAAAACGCATCAAAATAATATACTAAATTAAAGAAGAACTGTATTACTTCTATTTCAAGAATTATTGTTGACCCCACTTTACCACAAAATGTTCGACGGTATTGGGCAGTTTAGGCATGCAAATGAATGCCAATGATGACGATGTGACACGGCCGAGTAACGTGTAAAATGGATCCGTAATATTTGAATGAGAAACATTCTTATTCTGCATCACATTCACCATTGTTTTATGATATGAAGAAAGGTATATAGTGAGATTAATATTTTGTTATACTACATGATAATGTCCTAATGTGATGGGCGATGTATATAAAATCATTTGTTTTCTTTAAATTCCTGGAAATCGATTATACTTGACAACGCTGTTAAAAAATGCGGTAGCACGTGTGAAGGGATCGATAGAATGAGGGTTTTTTGCTCGGGTTTTTATGATTCATATTTCGATGTTACAAACTATATAATATACTATGGTAGCCTGTATCAGCAACAACGCGGAGTATACTTGACCCTGATTCCTTTGAATGATTACAATATTTGATTTGCTAGGGTAGAAAAGTAATATTAATTTTATCCCAAATTGAATTTTTCAATAATTTTTGTAGTATATATATAAGCATGGATTCTGAATTATTATTATTTATTATTGTCTCTCTTACTTGGATATTTGGACATTTTATTATTTTCTATATTTTGAGATGTTCTACACTTCGACAAAGGATCGCCATAATTGCCTTAAACAAAATAGTGATGATTTTTCAAAATTTGCGATTTATGGTCCAATTCTCTTCCAAATTTATCTCGGCGTTTTTGGGGTAGAAGATCACGATTTTCAGTCAACAGTAAAACCACAAGAGCTTTTTTTAACCCATAAAATTATCTTTGTAATGAAATAATTCTATTCAAAACGGGTAGCTAGGAATTTAAGTCACATAAAATATTCAATTTGACTTAAAATCGATATCTCGGGATCTCGAAAATTTGGGGATCACATGTCAGTGAAGCGCTAGAAATGTGAAACTATCTTAGGAGAATAATTTTTAGGGGCATTTGCCAAAATATCATCCCCAAATTTTCCAAGCAAATAAGAATCATTTAGGAGAAATACGTAATGGGTAACATTTCGGGAGAACCCTGTATACCTACTATGTAATGCAATTCACGATTAAGGGGTAAAAATAACGATCACAGAATGATATAAACCAAGAATCCTTGAAGCCATGTCTTTGTAATTAAATTGTATGTTTTGGCAATTCAAGAAATAAGCAAAATCTAGTTAGTAGATGTTTAGAGGTTTAGTTTTTGCTTAGGCGGGATTTAACCCATCAACTCTACGCAGATTATCAACTATGCACGAGCTGAAGGGGTTTCCGTGATGGAGCAGTCATGCGGCTAATTTATATTATGTTGGAAACCCTAGCCACAAAACACCCCGGCACTAAACCATTTATTTTACGTATGTTAGTTAAATTTATTTGAAATTTAACATGTACTATCTGTCGTATCTATATAATAATATAGTGTAGTACATATATTCAAAGTACGCATAGATTTTATTAAACGTCGCCGTAGTAAAACGGAATATCCCAGAAGAGTTGTTGGAAAGGGCCTTCTAACACTCCCTTGTGGTACCCGCCAGAGGTTACAACAATAATATAAACGTTATCCTCTAAACACTGAAATAAGTGACTATACTCGGTGAGACTTATCACATCATCAAGGAATATTCAAATTATCCACAATGTAAGTATGGTGATATTAAGAAATAATGGATCCAAGACAGAGGAACTATGACAGTCCAAATTGGTTATAAACTGACTATAATCCACAGTAGACTTTAAGCCACAGTACTCGACTTACGATGATCGGTTTTTGAAGTATGTTCAGAAGAATATCAGTAGAAGAAAGTCAGAAAGCCCAAACTAAGGAAATTTGTTTAATAGCAGATTATGATCGAGTTTGTTGAATGTCGTGGTGAAATGCATGTATATACTACATCAACTTATGAGTTATTATCAAAAGCACCAGTAATGTATTGCGTAATGCAGCATATATTTGTTTGATACTCAGTAATCCAAATTTTATATTATTTTATATATTTTATTTATATTATATTACCACGTAGGCTTATTATTATTATATTTGGATATGAAATGTAGGCAGTTCTGACAAATAATGATTTTGAAATGTAAAGAGATGTTTATTTTAATTTGATTTTAAGTGACATATTTTGATATTGGTTTGTAAATACATACTGTTTATTTTTATATCAGTCCAGAAGACCTTTAAGTGCGCGCCAGTTCTTACGAACAATAATTTTGAAATAACTGGGTTTTATATGGATTCTGATATGGATGGAAATACTTGTGACTTTCTTATCACTATTATATTTTGAATATTATAAAAATATTAGAGCATGAAAATCATTCACTTTTGAGGATGTTCAAGATAAGCTGAATGGTATAAATTTGTTATTTTAAAATTTTAATATCTTAATTGAAACTCGAAAATAAATTATTATCAAAGTGATAATTTTCTCAAATTTTAATTTTAAAATGTAATATATGGCATATAGATTTTAAATGAATTTAGTAATCAAGAAAAAGATTAATTCTCATGGAATTGGACATAAAATTATTAAATAGAAATATTATGGTGTATCAACTTTTAAAAGCCTTAATCTAGCCTGCGCTATCCTTCTATAGCTTAAAAAAGATCGGATTTAAAATGCCTCGAGACACAATATTCCTTATGTAGAAATTATGTGGAAATTTAGTGTAAAGCGACGTATTAATATTGGTATTTTATTACCTTTATATTATGTTAATCCAAAACTCGAAAAATTTAAGCATTACCGCACTGGAAATTGTAGACCTCTAGCTGCATTCTCTGGAAGCTTGATTGGAATTTCGGCTTGCCTTTACGAGACTGCTATCAACTGTTCTATTTGGTTGCTCACACTTTATTTTATTTCAGTTATTGAAAACAACGCTTATTAACAAGATATGGATGTAGCTATTTGGGAAACTGCTTAAACATTATTATCGATGCACAAGTTATAGATTAAATTACTATTTTTAATATTACATGCAATAACAAGTGCAAATTTTACAGAAATTACTTAAAAACACATCCCGTATGGATTAACGCAAATTTGTGAATTACTATTTTACTTTAGTTACTAATTTAAATGAAAATTTTTGAAGAGAAAATATACGCGTGGCTATCTACATGATGCCTCAAGCTTATCTAATATGCGTTGTTATCCTCTCCTACGGAAATTCCTTTCTGAGAAACCATTACACTTACTTATTTGCATGTGTTTTCTGTTGATGTAATCATTTGACAACCAATTAATTTATCCTACTAATTACACTTTCTCATTTTCACTACATTATGTTAAGTCACTTTTATCACACTTAAAAATAATTTAATTTAGAGCTATTATTTGCTTTTTAGGCCTGCTCTAGGTATGCTAAAAATGCTTGGTGGCGTAAAAGATGTTCAACTGATACTACCTTTCATCTAGATTTAAAGCCTCGAACCCAAGAACTATCTCAAATTATGCTTAGTTTAGCATTTTTTAATTGATAATATGTTATAGTATATTATTATATACATATCAGTGCCACTAATTGATTTCCTCGCATATTATTTATTTTATTGCAGCGGATTTACTTCATTGCAACTGGAAGGTGGTTAGTCAATGACGATGCTGTTCGCTCTGTTATGTTATGCTTGCGCTTTGTGCTTCAGCAGTTTCTCTGTCTGACGCATGTAATATGATTTATTTAGATTTCAATAGATTGTAATTTTAATTTTTAATACAGCTAGACTAGTGGCTATTACTCCTGGGTTCGATTCCACCTTCGGAAAATTTCCCCTACCACCCAGATCTGGCTTTGGACTTAAGGATTGCCTAATTCATGAGTGTTTCTTTTAATTAATGTCCAAAATACAGATTAATAAAGCACACAGAAGGCCCAATTACCGGAAAATATTAAGTAATTTGTTGCTACTAAATTTATGTTCTGGCAAAATTAAAACGGTCCCCGTTCCCAACCGCCGAATTTCTCCCAAGGTCAACGTAATCCAGTATAATTGCAAGGGAGTAAAAGGATTCCGAGCTAGATGGGGAAGGATTATGAAGGCATATGCAGACATTAGAGAACCCGTTCGTAGCATTGATCAAAGCAAAGCCCATCGGCTACAGCGGTTACTGATGGCCGAGATACACAGGGGTGAAAAATGCTGGTCACCCTCGACGCTCCCAGCAAAAAATATTTCGTTAGCAGTTAAAAAAGTAGCTCGCGCATGTGTCAAGCTTGGTACACCGTTGCGTTGGAAGTAAGGGTGAGCTAACTATTAATTTGCAAGTTCTCGGCTCTACTGTTAACTATGTAGTGTTTTGCAAAACGTGGACGTAATATTGTAGTTAATTTTAGAATATAATCATTGGTATATCCACTATCGATTTTGCACGCCATGCCGTGGGGAAACAGTGTTACGTATACGATTTTAAACGCTAGTGATATACTCATTTAATGTTAACATAAGTCTAAATCTTTGGAAACAACAAGTAAATAATAAAAATGTTGCTGTTGAATTTCTCAATATCAAACTTTACTTGCATATTTAAAATAATGATAATGTAATACCAACATATTTAATTTTAAGCAATTATTTTTTAAAACTTCAACCAGTCCCTTAAAACAAGACTACCATAAGTCGAAATATGTTAGCATTTGTTGCAATATTCATTTTGTCAAAAACTTTCTTTACTACAAGACCAACCTATATCAAAATTTGTTTACTACTCCCACTCATAATCATACTGGTGTTAGACATCTTCTTCTATGCAAGAACATAAATCAAAATTTCATGGTTTGTATCTGAATAGAGCGAGAAAATTCAGTTACAGTTCGATACTTGAGAGTACTTAAAACTGGTCCAGTTTATGTTCCATCTCAATGGGCTCCCATAATTAAACTTGCAAAAAAACAAAATCCTCGATATCGAGTAACAAAAATGTCTACATCTGATTTTTTAGATTTCAAAAGATTTTGCAGTGACTCCAGTTTCAATCTAACAATAATTACTAATAGGCAAAAAGTGGTTTAGAATGAAATAAAAGTTTTAAAGTTCCACAAGTCCACACCAAAT
>CAXKVY010004044.1:0-28429 GCA_964058915.1 Tetropium fuscum | reverse complement strand
GCACCTCGTCGCCGATGCTAAATTGCCCCTAGCCATACGGCCCTTGGGGAGGAGCGGGAGGGTTACGACCATCTGCAGCCAACGCCATGTTTCAGTGTAGTTAGATTACTTATTAGATATGTAGGTAGCTGTTTATGGATCACGGTAATACGTAGCTTCAACTAACAGCTTTACTTACAAAATGATTATCTCAGAGTGTATATATAGTATATGCATGTCGCCTCGTATCCAAATTAGTAAAGATACCTTTGATAAACACATAAACATGATAAACATGCCCATAGGCCCATAAAATTATCTAAAATATTGTAATTGATACGAAAACTATTAACATGATTTGAATTGAATTTTCTGAAATTGTGTTGAGTTTTGTGTGAATATCTCGAAAAGTATGAGTTTTAGCTCAAACATCACCCTATACGCAAATGATGTACATTAAATTTTGAACAGCAATTGCCATATACAGAATTATGATAAAGTGAATGGTTTCCATGATATGGAGTGGTAAATATTCCTTTGAAGATTTTCACTTTCTTGAGAAAAACATGATTACAGTTGTAAATTAGTAACTGAATGTAGATATAAATCTATACATACAAACTATACAGATATCACGGAGCACTGAATATACAAAGTGAAACAAGACGCATGACGTGATGTAATTATTTATATTTATTCCTATTAGAAGTTCAAGGTGGTCGGTGGTCAAATTAAGAGCTTGGCACGTTGATAAATTTTATTATGTATTTTTTTTTGTTTTAATTAGCTTTTGTTTTGTTTGAATGCCACGTGAATCTGAGGCCGTCAGGTCGAGTTGGACAACACGTCGAGTGCATTAAACACTTTTTGTATGAGTTGCACACAATATTTTTTCTACAATCGCCTCAATAGTAGGCTTTTGCACTTTCAATTCTCAACGCAAAGTACACCATTTCCGATGAATGACATAATTGTCGCTTTAAAGCGGCAATAGTGTCAATTCCCGCTCGCTTCTTTATTATAAATTCCTTAGCAGGCGCTTGTCAGTAAAAAATGGCACATGAGAAATGTAGCTAACAAAAAAAACTTATAAAAATCGGTTCATATATAAACATATGTCAAATACATACAAGAATACACTGTATTAAGCGAATGTAGAAAAATTATTGTATGTATTACGAGCACAAACTGCCATTGCCGCTTTTGAAAGACTACCTAAATAAATTTCTTTCGCAAGCGGCAATGCAGTACTTTCCGCTCTTAACACACAAATAACTATTTTCTACGTTCATGCAAAAACCAAAAAAAAAAATTTAATTTAGGTGGAACTAATATCATGGCATTAGGTGACATGTCATGATCTTTACGTCAAAACACTGTAGCAGAATGACAGATGAGTGCAATAAATTTTTTAAATTAATAAAATGGTTAATAAAATGAACCAGTTTTTGCATTAAATATAGTTCAATAAAGTTTTGTTTTTGCATGAACGTAGAAAATATTTATTTATTGTACCTATAAGTGTTTTAGATAGCGTTTTATCCACGCAAGAAAGTTTAAACTGGAGACGAAGTTCGAGATATTAATTTTCTTGAGTGGATAAAACGCGACTAAAACACGAATGTTATACAACGTTTTATCCACAATCACGGTCATTTATAACCAGATTTAATCAAAAAATGCTTTGATATGTCTCTCTGAAAGCGGCTGTAACGTTAAAAATTATTGAAGTTAATTAAAAAATACTTGGAAGGTGTTGAATGGTTGCTATTTAGTTTCGATTGTTAATCGATTTCATTTGTAAAAATTTGTGATTGGTGAAAAGTGCAAGAAAGCGATTTTTTTTCTGAGAGAATCCCTCAGAAAGCTGAAGAAGTGACTCTCCAATTATTGCCTGCGAAGTCCAGGGAACACTATGAAAAAGTATGTTCCGAATTTAATGAATGGAAAAAAAACCGAAGGGTAATGACAATAAATGAGGAAGTTCTGCTATCGTATTTCTTAAATGAGAAGAAGAAGTATGCAATTTCATCCATGTGGTCGAAGTACTCGATGCTGAAGGCCGCTGTAAAAGTCCATAAAAACATAAACATTGGAAAATATAGTAAGCTCACTGCCTATCTGAAGAGCGAGTAGAGAGGGTACAAAGTGAAGAAAGCTGCGGTATTAGAAAGAGAACACGTGGAAGAATTTTTGACAAGGGCTTGCCATAAAGAATATTTGATGATTAAGGTAATATCCCTTAACCTTTTAGACATTGTAGATAATAAACTTTGAAATATTTTAGTTGCACTAATATAGTGAAATACAGAAAAGTGTAATAAGAATTATAATTTGATTCGTTGTCATATGAGTAGATCAACAGAAAACAAATTTGCAAAAAAACACATTGGAGGTATTGTCAAATAGTTTCTGTGCAATTTAACTTGTTATTTTGTGTAATATTTAAAATGTAATTTTATTTATAAATAGTGCATTGAGAGTAGAATTTAGGCAGTTTCCTAGAGAGCTATATCCCTATCGTCATATTTAACTTCGTTTTTTAAAAAAAGTGTTCTAAATAAGTGGAATAAAAAACCGTGTAAGAAAGCAGCCAACAATGGTAGGGTAACGCAGGCTAGTTTAAGACTTACCTTTCAAGGCGCGTTTAACCCCTGTAGGGGGAGGGGGTGTTTTGCCGTTTTGAGGGGTTGCGCAAAGAGAAATTCTAACACCGTCATCGTGCCCAGTATCCTCGAAAATGGGAGGGGAAGGTAATCTTGTTCCGGCTCAAAGTATTTACAATTTTACCTATTCCGATTCACACAGGCTACTTTTAGTACCTATATATGCCATATATGCTATACCTTCGTGCCAATTTTAATTTTTCTTATTCGTATGGACTATAACATTCTGGAGAGGGTTAGAAGTTTTGATGTAGCCCTAAAACTGAAGTAGTTCACAACCACCAAAATATTCAAAATTACTCGACGCACGTTTCACTAACAATGTTAGCATAATCGGGAAATGAATACAACCATGTTTAAGCATATATGTGGATAATGCTAAAATCATTAGGGGAACGCGCGTCGGGTTCAGAGTTTTGCTATTTGTGAGAAGTATATGTGTTTACACTATAACGCTGTGTTTAGTAAACTTTCGTAGTAGCCAACAAAAAATACCGCCTTGTAGTTATACTCCGCTATAACTTTTGTAAAATCATTTAATCCCAATTCCTTAATGCACACGCACAATTTCTAATTGTTGGGCCCTCCCTTTCCAGCTTATTGTCTCGAAAATAATTAGTGCGGAGTTAAAGACGCGGACCAAAACTTGTCCTATCGATTATGCATTAGCCTCACGAAATGCAGGAAACAAATCTTCGCCACCTATTCACGAGCCATAATGAAACACAAACAATTAAAGACTTACTAATTGAATCCTGAATCCTCAGTCAATAAATCATAAAATACTAATTGAAATAAAGGTAATGTAATGCTGTGAAGGGTTTTTAATTGGGTTATTTTGATAACAATAGCACAGCTATTTGCTATGCTGAAAACTTGAGACTTTACTGGAAAATTACGGGGAATAATGGCTCGCTATTCGTCTGGCGCGGCGCTCTAATAATATCGTCACCGTTCTTTTGCTAACAGTAACGAAAAACTTTAGTTGAAATAATCATAAGGAAGTTAAAAACTTCCTTATGAGCGTTAAATTTCCGTATGAAGGTGCAAAATGGTACTAAAAACTAACGAAAAGATATTATAAAATGGGACACATTCTTTCGCAGATTATGGCATTTATTCTAAAAAACAAAGTAGTAGCCAGAAACTCTCAACTTGTTACGCCATTTTTTGCACGAACAGTAAATATAATATTTGGCGACTTTGGAGTTCCATGCACTGATAGGCGACACGACCTGTCGTTGTGACAGAGCTCCTATGTCCATCTAGGGAATAGGGGTAAAATCACGCGTAATACAGTGCAGGGTTAATCAGTTATTGTTATTCAATTAAGTGGTTGCAGGCAGGCTTCGACCGGTGCATCGATTGTTAATTTCCGTCTACCTCGAGCGGACATCTTTTAATTTTAAGTCTTTTGTGGTCCTCGAATTTGTACATGTCAATATGACGACATCCATGTATTGGGATATTATTTTAAGAAAACGTAAAGTGAATTCGAGTGGGCTTTGGTGCTTGTGTAAAGACCATAAATTATTTGTTAGTGAATCTATTTCCTTTATGGGATTATTTTGACACATATTAAATTTGTAAGTAGATCATTTTTACGGTTCCGTACCCAAAGGGTAAAACGGGACCCTATTACTAAGACTCCGCTGTCCGTCTGTCACCAGGCTGTATCTCATAAACCGTGATAGTTAGACAGTTGAAATTTTCACAGATGATGTATTTCTGATAACACAAATGTTGCCGTTATAACCAAAAACCGACTAAAATAAATATTTAAGGGGGCTCCCATACAACAAATGGATATGGATCTGAATCTGTATGCTAATAAATGCCGGAGTCGCCGATCCGACGAGATACTATCATTAAAATAAAATTAATATTTAAGGGGAGCTCCCATACAACAAACGTGATTTTTTTGCCGTTTTTATAGATAATGGTACGGAACCCTTCGTGCGCGAGTCCGACTCGCACTTGGCCGGTTTTTTTTCACCACTGAGCTCGTGTTTACCTTCCCGGTTCCGGTTTCTTATTTGTTCAGGCTTATCCAAGCATACCTACTACATTGTGTGTGTTTTTCTGATATATTTGACGAGGGAAACCCTTCATAGAAAGTAGGTTTCACGCAATTCTTATGTTGGAGATTTAATGGCAATAGCGATATTTCTTTTTTATTTACGGTTTTACTGACCGGCTGTTTTAATGACGGCATTTTACTGACGGGCTGTAATTGAATCGGGGATAGTGTCTGTCCGCAACCAGTTGGTGGTATCAAAAGGCTATTTGTTCATCTAGTGTCACAGTACTGAGACTGTGCATTCTGCATCTGAAGTTCGTCAACAGCAAATTTTAAGTGTACAAATATCCTAGTACCCGCTTTTTCATGATTGAATTTTAATTAAAGCACTAAATAACTCATTTAAAACATACTTGTATTATGGTTTTTACAGTAACAGAATGTATGACTCGCGAGCATTCCGCACGGACGAGGCACACACACGAGATATAAGTAGAATCTTTGCATAACTAACGCCAAACATTAAAATTCCGTAACTCAAAAACTACGCTAAGATATCGTTTTTAGATATTATCGTTAGATATCGTATTTGATTTTTCTTTAAAAAACTTTCCCAATTTATGGGCCACATTTCACTCGCATACTATATACAAGAATTTTAAATATGCCATATAGTAACCCACAGGTCGAAATATTAGATATACAAATTCCAGGGTGTCAAGTTTATCAATTATTTAAACAAAAAGGGATAATATATTTTAATTTCTAGTGATGCTTCTTATAATAAGCGCTTATGATTATAGAATGTAGATATGAAAAATCAGACCGATATGGCAGTATTTTGTAGGGTAAGTTAAAGGCCGAAAACCACTAATATTCGTTTTATGGTTTTAGCATCTATTTTTTCTGTCTAAGAAATTGTGCAAGAACTCCAACAAGTGTTTTGTGATATAGTTAGGGGCCCTTTTCGATATTCGTAATCAAACTTATTTACCTTGCTGGAATGAGGTACTCCCCGAATTTGAACCCCCGAATCTGAACGTTTGGATCCCCTACTAAAGGTAACTATGGGTTTTATAGGTTCGAACAGGACGTTTACCAAAAGGATACATATTTGCTGATACATAAAGGATACAATATGATTTATTTTTAGGTATAAAATCTATAGAGATTTTACAAAAGTTATAAATGTTTTCAATATTGACCAGAAAAGCTTGATGTTACTTAACAAAAAAATACCTTCCTTAACAGATATAACACGTGGAATTATTGTAAAACCAACTTATATTATCACAAAGGACTTACCTTATAAATTCACTGACAGGATACTTAATGTATTTAGTAATGGAATATAGGCCAAATCTTAGGTTTGTGTAAGCTAGTTTAGTTAATTTTAAAACAGTTATACTTTCACAGTTATACAACATTCGACAGATACGTAAATTTTAAACTTTCAAAAAGTAATGATCCAGATTATTTAGCAACATGCATAGATTCTGACATTGCAAATAGTTACTATAGATCCAAGAGTATAACAGGCTTTATTAAAAAAATATAATTTATTAATTTTAACACTAAAAAACTGCAAGAAAAAATTTTCTCGATCTAGCAGATATTAACCAATAGCATTCAATAATTTTGGATTAATTCATCTAGAATAGACTATAATATCACCTAAAAATATTGAGATATTCTAAACTAGTTGTAAAAAGATTAAACTCATACAGCAAACATTTTAATAATCATGAAATCCAACACGCTAGCACAGGCTAAGATCAAATTTAGTCCCAAAAATTAGGCTCCCCTTTGCTGAATTAATTTGTAAGGATATGTTCTTGAAACCCTACGTAAGACCGGTGCAGGATGTCAAACATAATATCTGGGGACTTTCAGTAAATTGATTTTCTGCGTTTACTGACCATCCCTGAAATACGAACAGGATGCACAGGGATTTTCAGTGCTTAGATTGTAATTGAAGCTAAAATACTTAGATGTATATAATATACATTCGAACGCCTCCATACCTTAATATGTAATCTAATATGTCATATGTCTTTAGAATGCCAGATATTAGATTTTCTCATTTGTACGAGTTTAATTTATTGTAATAATCTTTGTATGAAGAAGGAGAAGAACAACAAGAAGAAGAACAAGAAGAAGAACAGGAAGAAGAGGAAGCAAAACCTTTTTCAAATCTTTGAACCCTTATATCTCGAAGACGGTGACTCTTAGGGGAAAACGTGTAAAGACGATAATTTTTATGATAAAACTTACCGTTAGGTTGAAAAACACAAAAACCCATATTTGCCAATTTTGACCATGAATAAACGTTTTTGCAGATGTGGGATCGATGGGGACTTTTCACATTTCATTTATAATGGTGTTTCGAACATTCGAATCAATTTTTAGCTCTATGCGAATTTCTGTAACTTTGCATGTCTATTTTGACCAGGCTGATAGTATTAACTCTAAATAAAATTAAATACACACTGGGGGACACATTGTAGAATATAATGATAAAGATAAAAATTGCGCATTGAAAATTATTGATAAGAAGGGTAGGTATTAATATATATATATATATATATATATATATATATATATATATATATATATATATATATATATATATATATATATATATATATATATATACATATATACTTAAAAAATATTATAAAATGATAAAAAATCGTTTTATTTTTCGTTTATCTGGTAATATGTTTATACTATATAAAAATTAAACTGTAAAATATGAACATACTGTTGTGACTTATTTTATCATTTTAAGTATGTTACCGCATATATTATAGGAATGAGATAGTTCTTAAAACAGAAGCAATTCTTTCGACATGATATTGACAAAAGTGCCTTCAAGGTCTTGGAATACTTAAATTAATACAAAAAAAATAGTAAATAGAGTATTGTTTCATAATTAAATATGATATTACCTCCAAAATACTTTTCCACACCTGAATACCAGTTTCGCATTTAATTCTAGTTTTGCGATATTATCTGACATGTAGGCCGGTCAAAATCGACAATAAATTAACAAAACATGATGTATTTCTGATTTTTCAGTATGTCGTTTGAACCCGTTAGGGCTATGTATACCCAAGTTAGCAACTCTCAAAAAGTTTTTCCTTACACAATGACGTTCTCTGTGGCTTGAGTGAAGGTAGCGTGAAAAGCTGATTTTGTGCCTTTACGCATCCTTTGGTCGGAAAATAGGGCCATTGGATATGGAGCGACCTCGTATGTGAAGTGGGCCTTCCACTGTAGGTCTGACTGTTTCATGATCATGCGCTGGAAGATCGTGAGTGGCTCGACATCGACTCTCTTCTTGTGGATATTGATAGTGGTAGGCATTGCCAAAGAGAGGGCTTTTTGTTTCCTAGAGAAACGAACATTTCCAAAAGTTTCTCCAATACTTCGGTTCATCACTTTCAGTCCTTCTCGGGCAGTGTGCAAATTATGTGGCACCTACCTAATATTGGTACCTATCTACAATCTCTTCAACTTACATACCTCCTATATGATCATAACACGTTTTGCATGTTTAAAACTCACTTCATGCAATAAAAAGGTGGTTAGGTATACATTTTTGGAAAAATGCGATTTTTATTTTTTTTGCGATTTTGGGCGAACTATGTTTACAGAACTACTATGTTTACAGACCCCGTTTTGCGCTTTAAAGCTACTTAAATTGCCTACAAATTATATTCTACAAGTTTTACTCGTAGGATCTATGATTTCGACGCAGTTTCGGTCCAAAGAATGTAGAGCACTAAAATTTTGAAATTTTGGAAAAAACTGGCCTATTTTCAAAGTGTTCTAATTCGGTAACCACGTGATATATAGAGCTCCGGTTGGGCTTATTTTGTCACAAATTTACTGCTCTTAAAAACGAATAGAGGCCAGGTTTCGATGAAAAATGCATGGATTAGGAGATATAGAGGAGGATCTGAAACAAGTCCAAAATTTCGCGGTTTTTGGTGTGTACAATTTTTTCCACAACTTTTTAAGAGTTGTAAACCTGGGTATACATAGCCCTAATGGGTCCAAACCAAGATCTATTAAATTAGATAGGTGGCCCTGTAACTTTTGCGGAGGGATCCGGCAGGGAGGAATGTGATGTCATCTTTGTATTTTGGCAGACGTCTACTTTCAAGTTTCTCAGCGTTTTTCGAGTGTTCGTGTAGTTATTTGGTGATTTTTATTTGTAAATACTATTTAATAACATTATACGAATATATTTTGAGACAACACTGTTATACCTAGAAAACAATAAATTTAAAACTATATTTATATGGGTCTTGGGTCCAAACATACTAAAAAATCGGAGATACATCATGTTTTGCGAATTTAGCGTGTTTTTGTGTCGATTTTGACTGGAACGTATTTTTCGATTACAGAGTTAGCGTAGCATTACAATACAAATCTGGTTATTACTTAATTAAAATTAAAATACATATTCAGATACAACAATTGATGAAGCATGACATTGTTTTACAAATAGAGGCAACTCAGGTGTACTCATTTTAATCTAATGCAAAGTCAGAGGCAATAAGTTCCTCAAGTTTATTCACCAACACATTGTTTTCTGAGACGAGCTCTTCAAAGTTGGAATTCGTTTCCAAAAATTTGTTTAAAGTTGTTTTCTTACGCCGTTGACGTTTTTGTTCCAACTGTTCGACAAACTTTTTATGTTCTTCAGCCTCAAAATACAATTGTTTTTCGGAATTTTGCAGTATATCCTTTTGCTTCGTGATATCTAAGCTTAGTGTATCGATTTCTAAGTTAATGTTTTGTGCTTTTTTATACCACACCCCAAAATTGACAGCAAGCTGCTGATATAGGGAAATTACAGTATTCTCCAACTTCATTATTTTATGCATTAAATCGTTTACTCTTATTTTACATAACCTATGGGATTCCGCTTGGCTAGGAGCAGGTAAAGCATTATACAGGTTCTTACTCATTCGCTGCCAATTTTTTCTGATAAGTATTACGAATGCCCGTGCTCCCTCTGGTGCTCGATGCAACACATGTTTTGAATCGTCAGATATTATATCCACCTTCTTTACGGTGCTGCAATAGTTATCGTACAGCAAACTAGCACGTGAATCTAATGCTGCCAAGTCCTTTTTTAGTTGCGCAAAACTTTTACAAATATTCTTTTCTGATCTGGAATTATCATTTAATTGCTGTGATACCTGTAGAGTTCCGGCGTGTTGTATTAACATATTACTTTTATCTTGTAAATTCTTAAATGTAAAGAAAAGCTTGTTTAACTTGTTGTGAATAAATTTTGTATAGCTTTCAATAGCTTTAGAAATAAGTTTACTGTAAAGGGAATGCTCTTCAATTTGACGTTTACATTCGTGAGCAATGATACATGCCCTCTGAACTTTAGCGCAGTCCTTATCAGAGTGAATATCGGCTTCAACATATTTCCAATCCTGCGACTCTTGAAGGGGATTTAAAGTGATAGTGTTGCTTCTTTTGTCAAATAAAAACAGTGGGTCTATCTGGGTAGCATTCAGAAAGTCAGTGCCTCTCAGGCACTCCTGCCTAAATCCGCTAGTTTTATATAACAAAATCTGAATATCACATTGAATGTCTGTTTGTTCTGTTATGTAATTCTTCAGATCCTCGCAAGTTTCTCCAGGCAAAATGAATAATGTTACCAGCCTTAAGTCATTCACGTGAAATAAATACACCGGTCGACGGGACAGTATTAGATCAACTTCTTTAAAGAAAGTGTCAAAAGTTCTCTCCTCGTCCCGTTCGAAGAGATTAGATATCAACGGCGTTATTAGCTTTTGTAAACCGTAGCTTAGTTGACAGCTCCTGGGCAACTCTCTCTGCAATTTGAATGGTCCATCGGGTTTGTTTTGAGTTACGCAGATGACACCCGGTTCCTTGGCGTTTATCATATTGTACAGATCTGTATTTCTTCGACCTTTATAGGGCAGTTTATAGGGCCTGAACGGCAGTTGCCCCGTTGCTAGATGGTACAGTGTTACGCCTATTGACCACAAGTCAACAGTAACCGGAAACGTCCCTACTTTGTGATCATCTAAAAGTCGTCCGAAGATGTCGGGGCTAAGGTATTCCACGGTTCCACAGATAGACTGAAACGACTCGTGGTCGTCAAGTTCCCTCGCAGAACCAAAATCTGCCAATTTATAGACTGTAGTACCATCTTCATGTATAAATTTCATTATGTTTCCTGAAACATATAACGTTTCTATATATCATTTAGTGAATTTAATTGGTCACTACAGTTCTTACATAACCAGAACTAATTAATATATCGTTTATATATTTCGTTTCAATACATCCCTTAAATTTAAGAAATATAAAAAATATCACAGGATGCCGACAGTCTTTGATGTTTGATAAAGAGCACTTCAAGCACTTCGCGTATTAGATAATGAGAGCCCATAAAAGTAATACCTAGATTAAGAAACAGGGCTACCATCAGTTGTGTTTGCGTATTCGTTCATAATACGTGCATATCTTCATGGTCACCCATTCGGCAAATCGTAACTTAATAAGTAAATTTATTATAAATAATTTCAATATTAAAGTAACTACTGTTGTGAATAAGCAAGTGAGATTTTAAGTATATTTTATGTAATGCAACAAACATCCAATTAGTATAAATACGAAGGTAATACGGTCCTGTGCTCGACCCCGTAACTGTTCAACGGAGTATCCGTTTTGAAGTCGGCGCATGCGGCGGGACACTTAAAATGGTTTTTTTATTTCTTATATATCCGAGATGTACTCATGTCCTTGTACAGGCGAAATAGCATCAATCAGCGACAATATAACTTATGTTTTCATACTACCTACCTAAGTAGAGGAATCAGGTCCGTTCCCGGCATGACCTTGACAGTAAATGTTTCCTAACTCGATTGTGTTAACCGTGGTTTGCTTGACTATATATATCTCTATCTCTAAATTAGTAAGAACTATCTCGGAAATAGATTATAAAAAAAAGTTGCAGATCCTCTGATTATTTTTCAGTAATATGTCTCCAAACAATCAAAATTAGAGTGACTGGTCGCTACTTTTTATATATATTTTAGTATAGCACAAAAATTAATGTATTTAAAAAATACTGGTCCATCACTCTAATTTTCATTGTCTGGAAAACTGCAGCAAAATAATTGATTAATAATTGATTAATATGTACTTATTTCTTCTGTACATGTCATAATTAACAAACCCAATTCCACTAATTTACAGTACAAGTGACCCTCTTAGTATAAGTACGTTTTTTTTGTGGAGACATCAGTTCCTTATTTTTCACTGCTTATGAAATCTTACTAACCGTAGCCAAAGGTAATAGTGGCCCTTCATTTTCACGTTTGTCCCAAAATACTCAATCAAATTTGTTACAAGTTCCTTGCTGCTAGTAGACTGCCTTGAAGACATTTTTGTATAAACAAAAATCAAACTGCAGTATTTCTTCTGATCAATCACAATGTAGGGATAATCACAAGCTTTGTTTAAATCCCTTTAGTTTAAGCACAATTTAAATCCCTTTTAAATATAAGCAAGGCTATAATAATAATTTACAAATCGTAGCTTAACACGTATATATAAGAACAATGGGTAGGTAATTACTGCCAAGTGTTGAAAAAACGTGGCAACCTCACAAATTTTCGGACGGTGTTATCAACTATACTGACCTGCCTTATATCTCATAATTACCAAGAAATATATTTTAAATACATTTTAATATACATAAAATTGTCGAATTATTTAAGTCTTATCAAGCAATGGTTTCATTCTTAAAATATATCGTCTATTTGCTTATTTCTCTATGTAATTAAATGCTACAAACCCAAGATTACTTTTCACAAAACAAATATGAATAGCAAAGAATTTCAAAGCTAATATATATATATATATATATATATATATATATATATATATATATATATATATATATATATATATATATATATATATATATTGAAATAATATTTTATATATTACATATATTTTGAAATGATAATAAGTTATATTATTGTTATATTACTGTTTATTGTTTCTTTTTCACTTAATAAGTTTTTGACTTATATTCACTCTCACTTTATTTATATATAAATCACCTTTTAATTATTATTAATCACTATTATTATTGTTATATTACATTGTTTTTTTCTGACTTTATATATAATTATATTTCTCTAATATTCTTAAGGTATTATAATTTTGGATTATGAAAGTAGTCTTACATGTGACATTAGCTGTCAAATGATATCATCATCTGGACATATTATTACTTTGATTAAACATTCCAGCTTTATTTATACTCGCTTTATAATGTACAGTATGTCATAATTTGCTTCATTTTATTTACATTTACTTTGTCAAATTTCAATAGGCTATATTTAGTATAAGATGCTCAATGTTTAACTGAATCTTGCGTTGCATGGTAATTCTGGTCAAATTCTTACCGATGAATATGAAATTGTTTTATTTTATGATTAAATATCTATATATATTTGTTTTAAAATGTACTTGACTATTTTTGCTTATTATAAATTCTATTTACATGGAGTTTTTAACTAATACTGAGCAATAAAAAGTTTATTTATAATATGTTTTATATGTATATCGAACTTATATGTTCGCTATCACGATACAATATATATATATATCAATATATATATATATATATATATATATATATATATATATATATATATATATATATATATATATATATATATATATATATATATATATATATATATATATATATATATATATATATATATATATATATATATATATATATATATATACTAAAATGATTATTAATTCTGAGTTAAAGCTAATTTTCGAATTTTTTATTGTTGTACTATACTTACGTCTTTACTATATTTTTTAATAGCCTTTTAAAAAATTCTCGTAACCTCTCTATCCATTATTTAGAATGTAGGTACTCTCTTTCTGCAGTAGTCGGTCCTGTAAGACCCTTAATATTTATAATTAAGACTATTGTAAGACTATTAACATTTATGGCATGTGGGAACAATTATTCACTGTACACATTACAGGAACAAAATGAAACAAATATAGGTATAGAAATTTATTTTTTTTAAATTTAATGAATGCAGAAAGACATTTTCTGAATAAATAATCAATTCATACGAGATATAATTATAACCTTCAGTATTGTCTTTCTACCTTACCAACAAACAGATATTATCTTACACTTAATACTAAAATTTTAAGAAAACAACAATGTGTTGATGATTTCTATTGTCGTGAATACTAATTAAATGCTACTTATAAATTTGCTAATTTAAACAGCTGTCAGCTTGTGACTCCATCTATTGGTATATACTACTGTTAAATATACTAATATGGCCACTGTGAAATGTTATGCTTCGATTAATATTGAATTTATCAGTTTTTTTATTACGTGGATATCCTATTTTAAACTAATATCTACTGTAGGTGCTTGGTTTTATTAAGCTCTTTTCCCTACTTAGATTTGTTTAAACGAATTCGTTATATTTATGATGTTAATGTTCTAGAAAAGGATATCTCTTATATTTATATATATATATATATATATATATATATATATATATATATATATATATATATATATATATATATATATATATATATATATATATATATATATATATATATATATATATATATATATATATATACTTAACCATTATCTATCTCAAAAAACAGTAAACAGACAACCCCTAATAGTACTGTTGGAGTCAAAAAAACTATATTAAAGTATAAAATTTCATTGAAAAATATGAGTTCAATTTAAAAAAAAATATCTGTGGCTCAAAACATAAATCCTGGAAAAAAATTGTTGCACCAATCAATGCGTTAAAAAACAGGTTGACGTGTTTCATAATTTTGCAAAAAAGATCTAAGGAAAATATGAATTTATTGGTTCGCAATGACAATATCTGCTGAAATATTTGCGAAAATATCGATTTCAGGTGTAAGCAGATAATAGAAATTTAAAAATATATAGGGTTGTATTAGAAAAAAAGCCTCAGTGTCGGTGCTCCATTCTAGTGAATCACCCTGTTATCATCCCTGAAAATATTTTTAATATGAAGTTTAATTAATTTAATCCTAAAATATGTGCGATTTTGATTACATTATCAGCCCTATACAAAAAAAAGTTCATAAGGACTATAATGGACTATAACGCACTAATGAGCAAACCTGTATTCGAGTTTTATGCCTGATTTTTTCCAATACTTTTTTTTAATATAAAAATTAAAATACCTAAAAATTTTCCGCTTATTAGTCGCTAATTAGTTGCGAGTCAACTGAATATGTCGCTATTGTTGTTTTTTCCAGGGGTGCCCTGCTAACTTGATGTAAAGTTAGCAGGGCAACTAGAATAAAAAAATATTTAATATTGATGGCCGTCTAAAATTATTACGCTAATTAGTTGCGATTGAATAACGTCAATACCATTTTTTTTTAAATAATAAGTTGCCCTGCTAAGTTTCTATCAACTTAGCAAGTCAACACTGCTTAAAAATTTATTAAAAAATTAATGGATTACCTTAAACTACGTTTTTCTTTGGCGCTAATTAGTTGCGATCGAATAACGTCGATGCGATTTTTTTTTAAATAATAAGTTGCCCCGCTAAGTTTTTATCAACTTAGGAAGTCAACAATGTTACAAAATTTATTTAAAAAAATAATAGATTTACAGTACGTAGTTTTTTGTCGATAATTAGTTGCGATTAGATAAAGGCGAAAGATATTATTTTTATTATATATAGATATTTTTATAAAGATACGATTTTCACCAGTATCTGCATTAATTATTACTTATAAAATGCATCATAAATTTATATTTCAGAAATATTCAAATGTGCACATATTCAACATTATGCTTATAAGTTCTATATTTTCTTTCCACTTTTCCACAAACTTTTTTTTTAAGTGTTAAGTACTTCATTAATTCTATATTAATATATATTTTATTATAATACTCCATTATTCCTGAAAAACGGTGTAAGATATCGTTTGAAATATGGTATACCTTTTTTAGCAAAGAGAGGAATCGAATAATGTCAGAAAATTTTAAAATGTGGTAACTGTCAAAGATGTATAATTTGAAATATAATACGAATATTAGTTTAAACTTGCACGAGCATATTAGTATGAATTATTTTAAATTCTCAAAAATTTCATTGTTGTCATTTCTTACTTTGCAGGCTTGAAACTCGATAGGATTTTTTTTGTGAACTAGGCATTAAATTTTTACATCCCCTGTACACACAGTTTTCATTTCTCTTGGTTACTTGTTTTACGAAAAACTCTCTGAAAGAAGCCTGAAGAAAGAAGTAGTCTCCGAGCTATTAAAAAGGGACAGTGTCCGAGGAATACAAAACGCATAGCAAACCTAAATAAGTAGGTAGGCATTTATTTGCAGCAGGGTCCAACTATTACAAATACTGAGAATAGATAGACTACCTACTTGACCAAGTGCAAGGTCAGGTCAGCTAGAAAATCCATCCTTCTTTAACTTAATAAACGAAGCGCAATGTATTGTCAATACATACCCGGAATTTGAATTTGGGCGCGATAGAAAGACAATCGCTTCTAGGGTGTTGAGTTTAAAGTGACGCCGATTGTGCATAGTAAATGGAACCATGTATGACGATGAATCTTGGTAGAATGCCCTTCTTCTCAATCTTAGGTCAATTTCCTTTATTGATACTAAATAACTCGGTCTGCTTTACTTCAGTAAATCATAATATCACTCTTGTTACGTGCCGTGTTAAATGAATTAAAAAAATAATTAAAATATTTGTAATTTTTACATTGTTATATAAAAATGCTAATACATGCTTGGAATTATACCACTGGCATTCCTTATATGGAAATTCCATATAAATGCAGAATCTTGAATGTGGGTTGGAGATGTTTCCGAAAGTGCAAATAGTAGTAAGGTGTTAGAAAATCAAAACGTTATGTTACACGTGCGGATGAAGTATCGTAGTGTGGTCCTGATACATTGTGCTACCAACTATTGTGCGGCGCTGCGCATTTTCTGATCGTGCGGCTTCTTATTGACCTAAATTTACTTACTTACACAATAATAAATATACTAACTATTTATTCTTGTGCTTATAATATTTAAAGGGTACTGTACCTGGCTTTAGATCGCGGTGTATAAGCTTGTGCTCTCTTAAATATTTTACACCAGCACACAGATGTTCCAGTACTAACAGAAATTCTGATTCCTTCAATCCGTAAAAATTCTCAGGATCGTTTAAAGTATCATATAAACTTCCTCCGGTACACAATTCCATAATAAGAACTTGTTTTCCGTTAACCGGATCAGTTTCCTTAGCTAGTAACTTGACAATATTCTCGTGCTGCATTTCCCTTAGCAACTCAAACTCACGAATCTGCATTTTCTTGAACCAGGGTGTACTCAATTTGAAGACTTTCACCGCCACTCCCTGTCCGTTTACTTTGCTCATTCCTTTGTATACAACTGCCGTAGCCCCCAGGCCTAAAGCGTTGGCAGTTGACCAGATAAAGTTGGTGGATGCATGTAAATCGGACATCTTGGACGTATTAGAATTTAACAACGTTCAAAGCAAACGCGGTTGCTTCTTTACAGAAATCACATATCACACATTTGCAAGGGCAGTTAGACTGAGTGTTGTTCGATGGAGACTGGCTGACTGGCACACGTAGTCACGTATTACACAGGAAGAAGAAACATCTTATCAAAAGATAAAAATAATTTTTATTGTCGCTTGTGTTGGGCTTTATATGCAGAGGCGCCGACTTCAAATGCCCAGAAGGGCACAAAATAACAACACTAAAATAAATAAACATTATTGTCGAGACACTAATACTTAACATTAGGGACCGTTAATACTAGAGTCGACGTGAAAATCTGCAGAGTAAAAAAGAAGTGCTGAATTTTTAAAACTATATTTTTGAAAATCTATAGTGATATCGATTAATTCTTCTATATCATAAAAATCTCAAGTAATAACGAAGTAACTAGGTACCTATATCCAGTAATAGTAATAGATACCACAGTTAATTACATAAGTATAAGAAAATAATGAAAACAATTACATAATCTCAAAAAATATTTAACATACATAAATAAATGCTAAATAGTCTTATACTGCTATCCTTCTCTTAAATACGTTTAGTTGTATGAAAGCATCCTTGTCTTGTAACTGAGAAAGTGAAAGCAGGTGGCGCTAACGGCGCTGATTCTGTGGTGTTGTTGTGGGCGTGAGCTGTGACCTGTGACAGTCGCCATATTGTTAATTTTACTGTTTTATGCCAATTGCAAGTTTGTTCCTGTGTTTTTTTCTGCATTTTCTACATTCCTGTGTTGATATGCGAATTATAATGCCATATGCGTTTGGTGTCGTTCGTGGAGGCTGTCGAAGCGGAGACAATCCACCGTCTATGCAGTTTGCTGGCAGCCTAAAAACCCAGATTTTGAATGGTTTGACGAGGCAGAAAATAGTGGGTAGCAATTGCGAAGAAGATGGCCAGGAATTACTAACAAACCATTCTGCATTTTTAAATGTTGAAGAACAAGTCACGCAATCAACAACTTCCACATCGACAACATCTCAGCAGATGTTGAATGAAAATGTGGCTGATGTAATAGTCACAGCTGTACAGCAAGGAGCAACATCAACACTGCCAGTTGCTTATGTCAGTGGCTTTATTGTTAAGAAACTGATGGAACATTTGGATTCTGAACCCTGCTGCCATGAATTGATTCTGAGGTCATCGCCCCATAATCTATTTATTAGTTTTAAGGAGTGGTCAGACACAGATAGATAGTAGTACCCTGCTGAACCTCTAGCAGTAGCTGTAGGACAAGCCATCACCGTATTAGAAGAAACTTTGAGGAAACCAAACATTTCAGTTGTGGTTACCGAGTCCATCATTAAGTGTCAAATTTTTGTGGCTGACTTGTTCAGACCATAACGAAACTGTAATGAATAACATTGTGCGAGCTGTCTGGAAAGTTGGAATTCCATGGTGGTGATGTTTCCTCCGCTTAGAAGAACGAAGAAAATATACACGCACGAAACGATGCAAGATCAGCTAGGGGTAAGCTAAGGACATTCAAACATCAATAAATTTATTGTTTACTATTTATTGTTTCATGTTGTTTTTATTTCGATCAAAATCATTTTTGTTTAAATATTTTTTTATATTTTACTGAATTTATATCATACTGGAAAAGGCTATATCCGAGAAAAGAGAACGACAAGCGTAAAAGTTTTTTTAGTCGATACGTATATATTCCAATATATACCCTATAATTTACCAGATTCTTACCTACTACCTGTAAGTGTAACCTTGGCAGAAATAAGCTTCTTTTCTTTGAAGGGATTAAAAACTTGGTTGCGTTCTACAAGACACTACGAGACACTCACAGGGTTAGCAATGTCAGCATGTAATCCACCAACAGCATTATAGTGAAATCTCAATGTCTTCAGATGAAAAATTGAATGCTTGTAGAATTGGACAAAGGAGAAATATTTATAGGAAATGTGTTTTATTCGTCTTTGAGAGGGAACAATTTTTTATTTGAATTTGCATGGATGTTTACATTAAGCATTTAGCTCACAAAAATACGTTAAAAGATTTGTTCTCTATTATATCTCTATTATATTATATCTATTTGTTTTCTATTATAGTATATAAGATGCTATCTCGGGTGTCCATACTGTCCAATCATGAAATCTCCAATAATAATAATATTAAATCATTTGTTTAAAATCCGTACGCCTGTGTTCCCTCTCTCTATATGGTATATTATCTGACTAATATTCCAATCTGTTGCTTAATAAATGCATGGGATTGTAATATTTTTAGTATAGATACCCATATCAAATTACATGTTACATGTTAACAAAATACGCTCATTGAAAATAGCTCGATGACCGAAATGCTTGATTATATAATGTTGGTAATAATAGGAAACACATTACAGGTTAATTCATCTTCTGCTTGCGAAAAGTTTAGAATTATACGATTGCAAGCGGTGTCACAAAACGATGCATTTTTTACTCGGAAATTAGATACGCTATTGTATACATAAGGCGAGCTTGAAATTTTTAGTCCAATCATTTTTAAACGAAACCTGATATGTCAAGAAAACAAAATATTTGATATTTGATCGATATATTTATTGGATACGTTACCCTAGGTCATTGAGTATTTTAATAAATATATATATATATATATATATATATATATATATATATATATATATATATATATATATATATATATATATATATATATATATTTTGTGAAAAGTAATCTTGGGTTTGTAGCATTTCATTACATAGAAATAAGCAACTAGACGAATAAGAAAGAAAACACACTTACCAGTACTATATCTGGACACACATACGGAAATGAATCACTATGCATATGAAAACGAACCACTTAGAAGTTGTACAAGTTCTTTCACCTTTCTTGAGGATCTTCAGAGCAGTATACGATTTATTTCATTGATCATTCATACTTGAATTTAAATTACCAATACACCAACACTTGCAGTGACGTTTTATGACATTAGTTTTTGACGGAACTCATTCTTAGAATACACAAACCTAGTCTACTATTTATATTTGTTCTATTTGAACATATTATATATAAAAGCATTAGGCATACAGTTATCCAGAAGATGTTAAACTTTAAAATGCATAAAATCTTGTTGAACCTATTGAAAAACAACTACTTTTTCCAACTATATGCGGGAAAATATTGAATTATATATACAATAGAGTTCTGAAGCATTCAAAGAGGGAGTGATACAGAAATTGCTTGCTTAGTCAAAACTAAAATCATTTGTTGGTTGTATGTATTAATTGTTTCTTCGAAAATTCTCGAAAAAAATCCAATTTTCACCCTGGATATATTTATTAGCTTTGAAATTCTTTGCTATTCATATTTATTTTGTGAAAAGTAATCTTGGGTTTGTAGCATTTCATTACATAGAAATAAGCAACTAGACGAATAAGAAAGAAAAAACTATGCATTTTCATATGCATAGTGATTCATTTCCGTATGTGTGTCCAGATATAGTACTGGTAAGTGTGTTTTCTTTCTTATTCGTCTAGTTGCTTATTTCTATGTAATGAAATGCTACAAACCCAAGATTACTTTTCACAAAATAAATATGAATAGCAAAGAATTTCAAAGCTAATATATATATATATATATATATATATATATATATATATATATATATATATATATATATATATATATATATATATATATATATATATACATATCTTGGAATATGACATATCTTGGAATTGAGAAATTTTATGCAAAAGATAAAATGAGATTTATAATAAGGATAGAGTTGGTCTGAGAATCCCATGTTTTTTTAATACAACTCAAGTTTTTTTACAACTGTCTAAAAAAATACCACAGAAACCATCATGAAAATAAAAATACTATGAACATATGAAAATCAAGGGTCATTAATTTCACCAAAATGAAATAAAAGTATAGTGAACAATATCAACAATATCAGATATCAACAATAATTTTTAAATCGGAGAGTTAACTGTAATGAAAAATACTATAGATTTGTTTACAAGACCAAAACGTATCATGAAAGCCTTTTTGCATATGACAAATTGTTAATAGTCTTCTAAAATATGTCTGGTAAAATATGATATTATATTACGTGTTTTAGTAGTTTTTCTGTGTTTTTATTATAATTTACACAAGGAGGTGGCTCCCACTTTATTTGACAGTTGATTTTCAAACTTGTACACATATTATCGTACAATGTGGCGAAGTTATGTTACCTTTGATCAAGATGGTTTCTCCTTACCTCCTCATTTAATTAGAAATATCATGATTTTAAAAAATTACCGACTAAAGCACATTGAGTACAAGTAGCAAATTTAAGTTGGCAAAATCACGTTATCGTTTCTGAAGAGATATTTATTAATGTAAATATTTTTGGACCTAGTATCTCCATTGCAATTATACCAACGTGTTATATAATTGGAATATTTATAACTTTATATTTAAAACTATTAATGAATCATCAGGAGAGAAGGGAGTAATACTCAGGAGTTATACTCAGGACTTATACTCAGGAGAAATTTAGTTTGCTTAACTTAGGATCTCAGTGAGTCCCGTGAGAGGCAAAAATTCGATCAAATTCACATTATGTTCTGCTGTCGAAACTTGATAGCATCGGCTTTTCACAGGGATTAACTAAATTGTTTTAAATCATTTAACTGGTCGGCTTCAATGTATGTGGTATGATAAATAATATGTTAAATCTTATACATATTCGTGCGGAACCATTCCATTCTCCTGTATGAGGGACGTCTGATTTATCCAGTATTTCTGGGTTGCTACTGCTTTCGATGCAGGAAGTCATATAAGAAATGATCAACGGAAACCTTCATCAATGAAACAAGGAAAAATGGGATGTTTCCAGTCAAAGTACTACAGATGTACTGCATTCAGAGATAAAAAAATATACGTAAGACTACAAGCACACTATATAAAAGAATGTAATATTTCCGAAAATTTTAACATGAATTTAAAGTTGAGGAGGAAAGGGGCTCTAAAAACTAATCCAATTTGTAGCAAATATTTATAACTATAATAAAGTATATGTCTACGAAAAATATTTTATTAACATGAACTATAACTTTAATCTTATTGAACGATGAATAACGATTGATTCAACCAAAATAATCCGAGGCCTTCTGCTGCGCCTAACTAGATGTTAAACGAATTAAAATTATCAAAACCGGGAAACTTTCTCCATAAATTTTCAACAGGAACAGCAGGAAGCCCTTCTGTATAATACTTGTTTGATAAAATCCCCAAGAAAAAAATCTATTTTTCTTCCGCTGTCATATAAGTTGAGTCTTTTGGCGGATCTCTCGCGGTGTCTCACTCGCAGAGTCAAACACTTGTTTTTGAAAGACGTGATTAATGGCACTCGAGCGTATACTCATCATGTCTAAAATTCATCACCGAGCTTTTCTTCTTCGGTCAATAAAAGCTACGTGTTAGATCCACATATATATATATATATATATATATATATATATATATATATATATATATATATATATATATATATATATATATATATATATATATATATATATATATATATATATATATATATATATATATATATATATATATATATATATATATATATATATATATATATATATATATATATATATATATATATATATATATATATATATATATATATATATATATATATATATATATATATATATGCAGGAAAATCGACATGGAAGACCAAAGGGAATAATTCAGCCGCTATATATATATATATATATATATATATATATATATATATATATATATATATATATATATATATATATATATATATAGCGGCTGAATATATATATATATATATATATATATATATATATATATATATATATATATATATATATATATATATATATATATATATATATATATATAGCGGCTGAATTATTCCCTTTGGTCTTCCATGTCGATTTTCCTGCATGCGGAAATTTATCTTTTTCCAGTTGAAATTGATTACATTTCTTATCATATGCGCATTGTTTTATAATATCAGGGCAGACACGTGATATTCCATATCATAATAAAGACTAGGGCGGTTATATGAGCATAATAATATGCCTCATAAATACCTATATGGTTTTATCTTTAAAACTTTGCATCCATAGGGATACATATAAAATACGAGTATACCTACATATTATCCCCTCCACTGTTCTTTGAACCTCTCAATGTATTTACATATTCTGAATTTATCTCCAGTTTTGTCTAGTCAAACGATCATACGTACTCATTACAAAATAAATCATAATAAATGAGTTGGCTATGATACTCATCATGGGTTAGAACAGATGTGTTCGAAAACTCGTGCCCTTGGTGCTAGACGAATAGGTATCTGTTAGGGTTGTCTAGCAACGTTGTCTAGCAATAAGGTTAAGTTTATTCCTTACCAAGTTGTTTGTCCGGACCACCAGTACAAAATAAACAAATGAAGTAACTAGATACTGCTTTAATTAAATATTTGCATATCTCTAAATATTTCTTTAGTAAAATATTTGAGTGGAGTGGACTTATTATTAGTTCAGTCAATGAATGGCCCAAAAAGGGGCGTAGAGTGAGACCTAAGCGATTCTTTCATAAACTCTTTTCCTGACGTCTACGAGGTGAGCCGAAGGGGGGCACAAAGACGGTCCACTTTTGGGTTTTTTCGCTTATAAGATAAGATTTTTACCTCACATCCCTATTCTGCACAGAGTAATTTAGTGAAACGATGCCTCCGCTATCACCAGTTGTGATGGACATGTTTCGTACGTCAACCACCACTATCCTAGAACGAGTCGGACTGTGGTATTTGGTGGGTACGAAAACTCAAACAGAACAAAGTCACAAGAACAGAGGCGACGATACAGACTGAGGAGCTCGGCTGACATCAATTTGACATAAATCACATCGATACCTGGGAAGCAAGAGGATTTTTTGTCCAATCCTACCAATAAAGGTCAGTTCATCTCCTTACTACAGCTTCAAGCAGAATGGGATACAGACTCTCCCGGTCACCAATGATGCTGACGTCCTTATCGTGAAGACTGCTGTGGACAATCTAGGCACCATTCTGTGGCTGTCGTTGGTGAGGATGTGGACTGTCACTTTTGACTGCATCAACTCCTGTCACCCAAGGCATCCTGCTGCTAAAACCTGGCCGAGGGAAAATCAAAACAATGGCACTGTCTACTACATTCATTTACCGGCTGCTACACAACATGTGCAACGTGTAGGAGCAGCAAGGTGGGTTCTCAAAATTGTATTTGTAATCAGAAATCATCAAGAAAGCAGAGCAGTAATCTTTTACAACCCTTCCTTCGCTCACGGCGAGGTTGAAAAGGCTGGGAAACTCCCACCAACTGAAAGTGCAGATAAACAGCATGCCCGGCGCACATACCACCAAGTGCAGCAGTGACTAGGGAATGAGCTGCCCTCTGAAGAGTGGGGGTGGAAACATCTAGGAGATATCCTAGTGCCAATTGCAAAAGAAGATCCACCAGTATCGGGGGTCCTACTTAAAATGATATTTTGCCGCTGCACCAAGGATTATGGTAGTGGCAAATGTGGCCTTGGCCACTGCCAAGGGAATTGCCTCAATGGCGTGACTATTATGACGAGGACGACGATGCGGATGCCATTGACGAAGAACCCTTGCCAGGATCCTCACGTGAGGATGAAAACGTGAATACAGAGAACGTAATATAAATAATTTTTCTTCTATCAATAGTCAGTGGACCATATAGAAACCTTAAATCCGAGTTTTCGACTATCAATACCTTGCAGCTTTTCCGTCATCTTGAATTTAGGGTTAGGTTTGTTCTTCTCGTATAACACCCGTAATTTGCATTTTAACAAAAATCATTGGATCCCATTTCTGAAGGAAAAAAGATGTACAATTTGTTTTCACATTTTCTTAAATCTTGCATATAACTAACGATGCATATAACTAACATGAAGTTATAACTGGATAATTGAAAAAAGGAGTAGCAAAGTTTTTCACATAATTTATCTTTTTTTTCTGCTGACGTTATCGTGATATTTTCTTAACAGAAATTGTCTTCCACAAAACTTTTGAGACGCTACCGGAAATAAACTATTGTTCATAGAAAAAAGTTGTTCAGACATATTCATAGGTGATACATAGGTGATTTTGTGACTAATTGAATAACTTTTGTTTAGAATATGAATTTAATTTTATTAGAAATAGGAATTTTCTTCGATTATTTGCAGTTCAGGAAAGTGAAGGAATATAATAGATATCTTTAGTATGGTTTTCATATTTAAATGCGCGCTTGGGTGTCCATGCGGGGATGTAGACTCAGTGACATAATTACGAAGTTAATTGATATATAAAAAGTCTGAAGGGCAGGAACCATCAACGAATTAACTGATAAGCGGGCGTTTATGCGATTTTTGATGACTCGTTTATTTCCCAAATAAATTCGAAATTGATTAATGGCACATCACTTTTCAAATTCATCACCGGGAGGGTCCTTTTGAGCCAATAAAAGACCTCACTGTTGAATTCCATAGGTACCTACCGGATTTTATTTCCAGTTTAAATTTATAATTGCCTTCGCCAATCTATCATGCCATTGCGTTTATATTTCTGCATAAAAAAACACATTGTGTTTACGCGGGGAGAAGTCGATGGAATGGAAAACAGGGAAATATTTTCTTTATGTAATAAATTTTATGTTGCGTGTTTTCGTGGCAGTTCTATGACATTAATATGCTGTAAAGGGTGAATGGTGCTATAAATAGTACCTAATGAAAAGCTAATATATATATATATATATATATATATATATATATATATATATATATATATATATATATATATATATATATATGTCCTAAATATTAGTATTAGGATATATATATATATATATATATATATATATATATATATATATATATATATATATATATATATATATATATATATATATATATATATATATATATATTATATATATATATATATATATATATATATATATATATATATATATATATATATATATATATATATATATATATATATATATATATATATATTGAGATGTTTATGAATGTTGAATGCAGAAGACTCTTTAATGGCCCACGTTTGTGAGACAAATTTATTAAGTACAAAATTTAATTACAGTTTAAGAATGCCTTACTTTGGTTGATAATTTATTATGTTTATGAATATTTATGAAAAACATTTAATATCCCATGTTGCTTGATAATTGAGATGTTTATGAATGCTGGTTGATTATTTATTATGATATGAATATATATGAAAATGCTTTAAACGTTATTTTCATAGAATTGTATATAATAAGATAACGTAACGTAATAGTATAGCGCAGAAATGTCTGATAAGCTTATAGGATACTTATACTATTTCTTCCCTATTGAATCCTTTTATGTTTATGTGCGCCAGTTCTATGAACACTAATTTGTAATATTTTAGAAGGATCACTTAGAACACGAGTACTCTATCGACTTAGAGGGGGTTCAATTAGGTCTGTGCAAAATTTTTGGAAGATTATTTTTTTTTAAATGAAGTTAATTTTCAAATAGTGAATTTTAAGATACTATAACACTTTATTAAATCTATAGAATGTTGTCTAATCTCAAATTGTATGATTTAAAGTTTCCTGAAAAGTTTCAAGACAAACAAGAAAGAGGAAGTAATTTATGTATATGACTATGTTCGTTGTTATATAATGTGATCATAAATAAACAAAATCTAAAACCTTATTACTTATTAAGAAAAGAAAACAGTTTAAATCATTAATTAATCCATTTCGTACGTAATTAAGTAGATAGTATAAAGATCAGAGTAATTTTCTAGAATCTAGAATACCTATATTATAAGGATTTCAAATATATATTATGAATTGCCTGATAGTTAGCCCACCCAGCGGCTAGTTTTAGATTTTATCACAGATTATTCAGGTGATTATAATAACAAATAACCGAAGAAGAAGAATATTGAATTAGTGCTAGGCACTTCCAAATCGGTTACCTTCTGGAATATGTCCGGAGTGCGGATCGAGATCCGCTGCACTTAGGCCCCATTGGGCCCCTTGTGCTTCCTCCGTGAGGGAAATGTCTCCCTAGGTCATCGACCAGCCCAATGTTGTACAAAAGGTGATGATGTTGCCCAGGGGCATTTCCCTCAAATTGGCCATAGAAGGCCAACGTTCCCCCAATATGGATTCTCTGGTCGATGACACGGCAGGACATTCGCAAAGTACATGCTCGATCGTTTCATCTTCTTGTTCACATCCTCTGCAGATGGGTGTGTCACTTTGTCTCATGTTATAGAGGTGTTTCCTTACCCGGCAGTGTCCGGTTAGGATTCCTGTAACAAATCGCAGTTTACCCCTGGACATTGCCAGATAGTTCCTCGCCGTCTCTTCGCTGGGATATCTCAAGAGATTTCTGGCCAGCTGACAGCTGCTTGTTTCATCCCATAACGTCTTAAATTTTATGTGGGTGTTTTCCTTTATTAATTGAAGTTTCGCTGCAACTGGTAGCGTACTTGAAGGACCAGGCCCAAGGATACTCAGGTTGGCTGCCTTCTTGGCCAGTTTGTCAGCTTCTATATTGCCGTTGCATTGTGAGTGTCCTTTGACCCAGCATAGGCAGATGTTATTCATCTGACATGCTCTCACAAGTGCTTGGTGACATTCCCATGTTGATCCTTTAGTTATTTTATAATTTTTCAGGGCCAGTAGTGATTGTCTACTATCTGTGCAGATTCTTATTGTCTTGCCCGTTATTTCTCTGCGAGCAATCTCTTGTGCGGCTATGGTTATACCAGCGAGTTCTGTTTGTACTACACTGGCATTTTTATCCATAGTCCAGCTGCATCGGAGTCGCAGATTCCTGGAATATATACCACAGCCTGCTCCATCCTTTTTCTTTGATCCGTCCGTGAAGACATAGTTTACACCTTCAACGCCGGCCTCGTCTTCACCAGTAGTGTGTATGGTGTAAGGTTTATCAAAGACAAGCCGAGGCGGAATACCATCTGCACATGCCTGTAAAAGGGGTATCTTTCTGACAGCCTCAGTCCACAGGCGGCTTCTGGTTT
>CAXKVY010004043.1:0-26316 GCA_964058915.1 Tetropium fuscum | reverse complement strand
TCAAACCCATAGTGCATTACGGCCGCGAAACCCTTCATCGTCAAATATTTATTTTTTGTATACTTCTCACACATTCTATTTCAGATTATGTGCCACCCAGTATTCCATTACTACCGGAGCCGAAAATTCCGAAATTGGACTTGCATTCCGTAATCAATGGGAATCAGTTGTTGACTGCACTATTACTGAGCGCATCTCTCGAATTGTCTCCCAAGTCAGCTACTTCCAATCATCCCGAGCTGCTTCCTATAAATCCATACATAGCGCTTCTGCTGTCTCAATATGGGAGGTACGTGCCGTCTCACGGGGCCGCAAGAGGGATATACGCATATGCAGCTTCTAACAACTATCACAATAATAAACCATTTGGTTCATATAAAGTGTACGAAGACGCTAAGTGATCTAATGCTAAATAAAAATTATAAAATTGTGAGTTATTCTTTCAAGATAATTCAGTACTATGAACTATTTTAATGCAGACGATGAAGGGTCCCTTGATTGGGTAATGGACTAACCTTCTATGTATAGACCAGGGTCGATAATTTTTTAAACAAAAAAAATAATAGTAGGATGTAACACATTGTAAAAGGAAAAGAATATAACACAAATGAAAGGAAAAATAATTTACAGGCGATCTGAGGTTGGGAAGTGGAGGGGGTGAGCTCTTAAGGGTAGAAAACTCGATTTCCGGCAAAACGACAAGTCCTATGGAAAAAAGTTAAATAGCAAAGTTGTAGAGAATAAAAAGATATACAACTTTTGCATTTACACTTTTTTCACATAACCTCAAAATTTATGTGAAAAATTCAAATAACCAAGTTTTTGGTTTATTATTATATTTTACAAAAAAAAAATTTTTTTTAAAGAAATTTGTGGAAAACTTACCTTTTTATGTCCGAAATACACTGTAATTTTTTATGTAAAATTTTTACCTTATTTTGGACTTAATATCGAAAAAGCACCCTAATTTTCAATCGAAAATTCTGGAGTCAAAATATCTGCTTTTTTAAAAAAGTCGGTGGGTTTTTTGTTCATTGAAATCTCTACTTTCTGATAGTGTAAAAAAATATACATTACTATGATGAATGTTCTCAGAAAATGCAAAGAAACGAAGAAAAACTTGTTGGCATCATCCGGAGACGATTAAAACTAATCTTAACCTTATTAACCTTATTACTCCACCTGTTAAGAATAGGTTACGTGTATCTAACCCTACTGTACCTAGATTGTATTGTCTGCCAAAAATTCATAAGCAAGGGAAGTCGGTGCGCCCAATAGTATCGTCTATTGGATCTCCGGCTTACCACTTATCAAAATGGTTGACTAAGGAATTTGAAAGTTTGCCCATTGCACAGCCTAGTTTTTCAGTTAAAAATTCGAATGATTTCATTGATAAGGTCAACAATATTAAATTGCAAGAGGGTGAAATTTTGATTTCCTTTGATGTTTGTTCATTATTTCCGAATGTACCAATTCCACAGACCTTGGACTATCTTGAGGATTTACTCGAATTAAACAACTATAGAAAAGAAGTAATAGAAGAATATATAAACCTTACAAAACTTTGTATGAAACAAAATTGCTTCCGTTTCAATGACAAGTTCTATGAACAACTTGAAGGAACCGCAATGGGTAACTGTTTATCGCCTTTCATTGCTAATGTTTTGTCGATTTGAAACTGAAGCAAAAGAAGAATTCGAGTATTTTCCTAGGATTTGGCTTAGGTATGTGGATGACATTTTTGCCGTGTTTGACACTAAGATTGCGGATGTAGAAAACTTCATTCCCAAATTAAATAGTTGTTTCACTTCTGTAAAGTTTACATATGACCTAGGAAATAATGGAAAACTTCCATTTTTAGATGTATTAGTAATTAAAAATAGTGACAATAGGTTAAAATTTGATATATATATATAGAAAAGATACCAGTACGATCAGATATATCCCTAATGACTCTCACCACTACTATCAACATAAAATGGCAAGTTTTAATTTTCTTGTCCATCGTTTACTAAGTTTCCCTCTCAGTAATGAGAGGTTTGAAAAAGAATAAGTATTAATTAAAGATATAGCTGTGAGTAATGGTTATCCTAGAGATATAGTTGCAAAAATAATTAGGAAGCGTAAATTTAAGGACACACCTCGTAATTCTACGACCTTTCAAAAGGATATAGAGACGCCAAAATATGTATCCATCCCGTACGAACCCTGGTTTACTCGTGGTTTGAGTAAGATCTTCAAAAACGTGGGTATAACAGCGATTGATTCGTCGAGTAATAAATTACAAGTTTTTGACAATCCAAAGGATAAAATTGTTCCAAATGAAAGGTCTGGGATTTACGAAATTAGTTGTGATCGAAAATATGTTGGACAAACATATTAACACCAGATTTAAAGAGCATATGGCTCATCTAAAATATGGACAGATAAGTCTATTTTTGCACAACATGCTTTTGACAACAATCAGAATAGATATTAGTAATTTAAGATTAGTTAGAAATGTGACCAATAATAGACAGTTGGATGCATTTGAGAGCATAGAAATTGTAAAATGTAAAAGTAGTATGAATAACGACAAGGGACCTATACCGTATAGCCCGTTTTACGCGGTGCTTAGCAACCGATCATTGAAGCGTGATTAGTCACGTGTAAATTTCACAGTGATGTCATTAGTGACGTTACCATTAAAATAGTAAAAATATGGAAGATTTTGTAGTTTAAGATTAGTTTTAATCGTCTCCGGATGATGCCAACTTAGTTGGCGAGAGGCGCGTCGAGCGAAGTGAAAGTGTTTTGGTGTTTGGGGAAATTACTCCGAGTGTAACAATATATTACAAAAATATTTATGACCAGTTGATGGTTCACAGTTATTCTCAAATTACAATTAAAATTAACAATTGGGTTGCCTAAGGGGCGTTAAAACGACCCTACTTTATTAAGTAGCCTGAAGGGCTTTAGGTTAAAACAATAAAAAAATGTTCACCCTTGGCACAAGGTCAAGTCGAGAAATTTATCATTTACAACAAAAGTGAATTGTAAACCTTGGAAAAAAAGTAAAGTGGAAATATTCCTTAAGACCTGGTAATTCATAGGGGCAATTAATTATACAAAAATAGCTTTTCTCTTTTCTGGAGATCCCCTCGTGAATGTGCTGGGTTTCCTAGGATCCTAGGCTGAAGCTTCGGCTTGGTGGTCCAGCTGAGCTGAGACGTAGCCTCTAAGGGCGATGTATACTGCAATGGGTGGAATGTGCCGGCTGCAGGAGGAGATACCTTCCTGTCTAACGTTCAGGAATAGGTAATAATGGTCTGCTCTGCTCACTGTAAGGAATTGATTCTCGGTCATCAAGGTGTGGAAGAAAAATTTTAAATTTGAAATTATCAGGTAGGTAGTCTAAAATCGAACGATAACGTAAGATTCAAATTTACATTAAATATATATTTAATTCAAAAAAAAATAAAGTGGTAATAATATACCAAAATAGAAAAAATATGGACGTGGCTTTTGTGCCCACAGCTCACTCCAAGTAGTTGCTAGTGTTAAAACCGTAAAATTTAATATCGTACAACACCTATTTTAAGGCTTGCACTAAGCAAAAAATGGTCGAATTACGACTTAATTCCCCTTCGGAAATCCTTTAATTACTTGGCCCAGCTGTAGAACACACACACATATATATATATATATATATATATATATATATATATATATATATATATATATATATATATATATATATATATATATATATATATATATATAATAATAATAAAATATACTTCAGATTATACCTGGTAATTAAGATTCACTACACTAAAACACCGAAGAATTATCTTCGCGAACGTAAGCCACGGTCAACAGGCTCAAGCAAGCACGTCGGTAGAAAGAGAATGATTTTTGAGGATATCTCGTATAAATGTACTTGCTAGGAGCACGCGACATTTAGCGGGACGGAAAGGTAGAAATCACGGTAGATGGTGAGTCGCGGTAAATTTCTACAAGTTCGCGCGGTTTCATTTCAAATATTTGAAATAGGAATTCAAACATTAGCCATAAAACGGAACGGAATTTATTTACGCTACAATGGGCACAGGAGGATGTAAGAATCTGTTAACGAAACGAAGGTTTATCTTAAAGGTTATTAGGTTTCAAGTTATATAAATTAAAAAGAAGAGAAAAGACGATACTCGCTGTCTTACTGCGCCTTACTTTAAGTTTTGCTTAACTAAGTTTAGGTTAACTAACTTTGCTTAACTAACTTTAGGTTTTGCGTTTTATCATTTCGGTGATTACAAAATTAAGAGATTCAATAAAAATTGGAAATCAAATATTTATTATATTCAACTTCAAGTAATAAACAAAATAAGAAAATAATAATTATTATTTAAATATTAATGTATAGTATTGTATAGTATGTTTATTATATTTATTCAGGTTCAAAAAAATCTGCAAAAAGTGATGAATAGAAAGTCCTACAGTCTTTGGGAATAAGGGGCCATATTGACTTTATATCCGTGAGTTTTTCGTTCGAAATACATTTTCCTTCAGGCCAGAGTATGTTAAGGTCTGTTTTATATAAACCACTTTTAGGACGACCACGGATTTTGTTTTCATTCAAGTCTTGCTTCATAAAAAGGGAAAACGGCTTTTCTCTTAGTATAGTTATCTCCCTTGTCTTTAACCAATTTATCTCTTCTCCATTTATTCCTTTCTTTAACTTTTAAATTTTAAATTAAAATTCTCGTAAAATATTTTTTTGTATGTTGAGAAACTAACCACATTTACCTTATTTCGTCCGTCTACGTAGAGTTCGTACATTTTCGTGAGAGTCATATCTACTGGTAAAAATGAAGATTCTGTTTCAGCACGTCTATAGTGTGACCTAGGAAATTTATTTATACGATTTTCCTCAAGGGTTCTCCTAACTTATTCCAACCGCTCTGAGGGGCGGTTCTTTTTCTGCCCTTTTTTGGTCTTCCTGTATATTTTTTTTGTTTAACACTACTTGAATCCGTATCCGTAGAAGTTTCCAAGGGAACTGGTATTAGTGCAGCATGTTTTTTGTTCAGCATCATCGTACAAAATTTCGTCATTTGATCATCCTAGGAAAAATAAGGAAAAAAAAATAAAGAAAAACAAGTGCGTGCAAATATATCAAGACATATATATAGGAGAAGAAACATCGCTAACTATAATAAAATCCGGATCTTGACCAAATCATCCGATAGATTCTCTAGCGACTTCGCAATCTCAGGGTTCAAGTATGGTGATTCTGAAGAGAGATTTGAAATACCTCCATCGTAATAATCTATTACTACAGTGTTTTGCTTCACTTCCAGATTTGAATTACCCGCCAACTGATTCTCAAGCGATTGTTGACAAGCTATTGTTTCTCTCAGATCTCCTAAAAAATAAATATTATTAAATTATTTATGTTTAATAGTCAAATTTAGTTTCATACCTTTGTTTTCTGTAGGGGAGATCCTTGTACTTTTGAACGGTTTTTGTAAATATTTTTCTTTTAGATAAAATTGTGTTTTTATTTTATAATTTGATTAAGGCATACAAATCATATATGTTTAAGTAATATAAAAAATATATGGCAAAAAGAAACCAATAGAATTCCTGAAAAAAAATTAAAAATGACTCTCATGTCAAGTGTCCCAAAGTACAACACTAGCTTGTTCTTTAAAACTAGGGGGTTTGTACTTTGAGACTGCAGTCTATTACATATTAAAGGACGATAAATCCACAGAAAATTTTATCTCGGCACTTTTCCTGGCTGTGACTCCCACTAATACAGATTTTCCAATTTTCATGGGGTAATTTGTATACTGTGTCGCTATGAAAATAAAACTTAGTACCGCCCATGCTTTTTTTAGATACTTAACAGCAAAAGTGTCATTTTTTTGTTGCAATTTGCGCTAATATAAAATCTCCAACAAGTGGATCATTCTCAAGTTCAGGAAAGTCGTCTTCAGCTTCTGTAGCGCCAAATTCTACGTCTGCTAAAGAATCATCAGATGCAATCCAACAATCGTCTACAATTTCTTCGACAGAACTACTGTCGTATGTTTTTTGTAACTTTTTGTGTTTCAACTGCAAAGTTACTCTTTGTGTTTTTTGCCATTCAATTTCTCTTGTTTCTGGAGTGTCTGTAACAATCCTGCATCTCCCGGGCTTTCTTCCCCCTTTCTTTGTAGACTTTCATGCTTCTGTCTTAGGCTTGCCTTCTCCTTGTACTTTGGGACGTTCCAAAGTACAATCAGATGTCATGTTCCAAAGTACAAGCACAGCATGGTTTACATTGTTTTGAGTTTTCTTATTAAAATTAAAAGTATATGGTTAAAGTAATATGGTCAATACATACCTCAATATATACAGTATTATATGTAATATTAAATAATATAAATTAACTATAGAACTTGCTGTTATTTACGTGGATGATTAAAGATATAAAAATTCTTTTGACAGTACGATCCGTACAAGCGAATCTGCTAAACAAACTAATTGACTTATAAATTTTAAATTTCACATACAGCTATCTATGATTAGTAGATAGAACTAGTTCTAAGATTGGTGACATGGTTGTATATTTTAAAGGAACCAACTACATGTTTACACCACTTTTATAAACGAAAATAAAGAAGAAGTCCACACTTTCATCCCGTAGAAGGCACTGATATACTGATATTGTAAGCGTCTAGCAGCCGATTCATGTTTTACAAGAAAGAACCATGCTATAACACAATTTTCAAAAAGGAACAATGCGCTTGATTCCCTTTTGAAAAAATAGTTTAAGATGCTTTCGAGTTTACAAATGGTTCTTTTGGCATATTTCCTAAGGTTATACTGTAATTTTCAGATGGATCTTTTCTGCAAAATATAGTTTATCTACTTCTGCAACTTTCAATGCCTTAATATTAATTTCGTAATTTAGTCGCATGGTTCCTTTTTGCATAACGGCGTCCAATTAAGAATCAGATATTAAACAACTACGATTTAGATATCAGTCAATTAAATTTTTATCACCAGTAAATATTCTGTGAGATTATTTGTGTTATAATCCGTATTACTTGAGACATGTGCAATTAAAGTTATATATGGTACGGAAATAAAGTATTACAGACAATGTCCGTACATCGTGAATCCTTCGCTTATGGACACAAATACTATTATACTATGATTTACCATGACAAAAGAACATTTATTATTAGTATGCCATTGTCCATTGATAATAGTAATGACATCACGGCATCTTGCTCTTTGACCCATAGTTTATACCAACACCTTGTAATATCTCCGAATGACTAGTGGTACTTTTTGGTTTTATTTTTTCCGTTTGCCTGTGTTGAGCAATAAGCGTTCTTAATTATGTTATTTTACACCTTTGTATCTGTCAGTCCCTAACCTCAGTAATCCGATAATACGGTCTTAAAGCCGTGAAATATTCGAATGCTTTGTGTACATCAAAACAGGTAAGTGGAATGCGTTAAAACTTCGTTTAAATGCCGTCTAATCACCTTCTATTCCAACATGTTATGGTCGGTTTCGTGTACACTGGATTACACAATAATATTTTATGTCACTAAAATCAAAATCCTCGAAATGCTGAGGTTCTGTTTCGTCTAAGTTTCCATTCGCCGATCATAACTCCTATCATTGATTCAAGGAATATATTTTGATCTTCGGCATTTTCGGAAAATGTAGCCAAATTTGTAAATAGCAAGAGAGAAATAATATGACAAATATACGGGGTGATTCTAAATTGGTGCGACCGATTTTAAGAGCTGAATTTTCAGCAAAAATTAAGGAGGATATTCCATAATAGTTCTAACAATGGGAAAAACTGTTTTCAATTATTTTCTCCACTATGCTATGTAGGGCCAGTCAAATTAAAAAAATCGGTGGAAAAAATCCTAGAGTTGAATTTTTTTTTATTCTTCCTTTACACTTAGGCAGACGTATATCAAAAGTCCCCAAGGGTGGGGGGTGAGCTCGAGGAAGAGGGGGAGTTTAAAGGTACCATAGTTCAGTTTTTTGCTTATATCTCGGAAACGATTGCTCCTATCGTTTTTTACCCTCTTACAAAATGAAAGCTGATAAGATTTCATATAAAAATATTCCGTTGCATTTTTGTCGTAGGACTAACCGTAAGCGAGTTTATTAGGCTGATAAAAGAAAAATCATTTCACAAAATGTGCTTTATGTGCATTTAGAGTATTGTACTGTACAAGATTGATTATACTGACTTAATAGATGATTTGAATAAAACAGTAAATTAAATTTATTGGGTCCAACACTTCATTAGACTTGAGAGGAGGTCACGAGGTTCTATAGCTATTCTATACTGTCTTGTTTAGTACAATATCAATAGATAGTTGATTTAATATAAATGATTTGAGTAAAACACATTAAATTGAATGTATTGATTCCAAATCGTCCTCATAAGTTGCATTTTCATCTTCATCCTAAACATTGAAAACCTAGTTACAGTCTTGTTAATCACAATATTAATAGAAAGATGATTTAATGTAGATAATTTGAATAAAACTTACAGTATCCTCATATGCACGCGCCCTCACAGTTATAGCATACTGAAGAGCAATTCATGCCTGCCTTGCGGCATCCGCAACGTGCACCACAGCCTTTGGTGCAACTGCAGAATATTTTTGAAAGGATTACAGCTGGGGCAGGTTGATCTAAGGTTGTCAAGGGATGAAGATCTCCATCAGCTCCTTTTATCCAACCCCAATCAGTAGGTTTGAGTTTGTTGCCCAGCCATTCTTGAACATGAAAATAGACTCTGTATAAGTGTTGCAGTGCAGAACCCTTAGTTGGAGGTAGGGAGGAGAGGTCTAGCTTCACCCTTGTGGAGGATTTTAGGAATGCTGCGTAGCGCTGTTTGTTCATATCTGTTATTCTAGCGTTGTACATTGCTAGAAAGATCTGCTCCCCGGCATTTGCAACTTCCTTAGGTGTTGAAGTCTTTGTGTAAAATACGTTGGAGAGTAAGTGTAGGGCGCTGTTCCTTATGAATAATTTACCAAATGGCTTTTCGGAAAATCGCACAGGTGGTATCGCAGCCACTAAACGCGTGAATGGACAAAATGCTCTTGGAAATATCAAGTGCTTGCAATTCGTTGGACGAATAAGTTTTGCTTTCCTCCTTTCCCCTACCAGGTTTGAAAAAATGTAACTCTCGTTCCCTTGGAGCTAACGCGACCAGCAGAACTAGCAGATCCACATCCTCGCCGACGACAATCGTAGAACAACCACATTCTGACCATTTCCGCGATATAAGAAAAAGACTGAACAATTTTAACTTTAACACCCCTCCCTTTCTCGAGTTCACCCCCCATGGGAGCATATAGAATAATGAAATTAAGCAGACAACTTGCACTAATAAAATGACAGATTGTGACAGTTTTCGTAAGCCAGAGATATTATTACAAGAACTTTTTGATATTAAAATATTGCAAATAAATTCACTCAGGGGTCATTATTTGGTAAAATAGTTTTTTTTTGTTTAACTCTAGAGAGTTTAAATACAAGTATGATATAGTTTACCTTTTTAAAAACTGCATTTATTTTAACTGTAAGCTTAACGATAAATCTTGCTGTTTTCCATTTACATATCTAATTTTCATACATTTGTTACCAACTGCAATATACATAATTATGCTGATGATACACAAGCTTATTTTTTCTTTACCTTGGACGATAGTGAATTTTTGGCTGCAAAAAAAATTAACGATGACTTGGAGAAATTACTAGATATATCAGCTGCGCATAATGTTAAACTAAATGCCGAAAAGTCATATGTGATATTATTTGGTCCTAAAGTCAAGAGGAGTCTGTTTACCCACTAAAAACCTCTCGCCTATCCTGCACCTGGAACCATCGTTAGATTTATCGACAGATGCAGCTTGGTTGCCTAGTTTACCCTTCTTTCTCTTTTCTGTCTATCCAGCTCTTCCTTTTCTTTTGCACTCATTATATTTTTGGACATGTTGAGTATGCTTTTCCATGCTATTTCTGAAGCAATCATAGTCGGGACTAGGGTTTCTGGTGTTAGTCCCCTGCCCAATTCTTGGTTAGTTCTGTCTCTAATTTCCCTCCATCTTGGGCATTTGAAGATTGTGTGCTCTACCGTGTCTTCTTGTCCACAATACATACATACGTCAGTGTGATCTTTCTTGATCCTTTTTGCGAAGGATCTGAAAGATCCATGTCCCGAGAGCACTTGGGTTAGGTGATAGTCCCCCGTTCTGTGAGTGCACTTCGTCCACTCTATGACATCAGGAATTAGTCGCTTTGTCCACTGTGCTTTCTGTGTCTCGTTTCTCCATCTCTCTTGCCATGTCCCCTGGCTCGCTCTTTGACTTCCCTTCTCATCTCCTCTTGTCTGTGGTCGTGTGTGTAGGCTCTCTCCCTGATAAGTATATCAATTGGTATCGTTCCCGTTATTACCTGCAGCACCACCCCAGATACTGTTCTGTATGCAGTGGCCACTCGGAGGAGCATCTTCCTTTGTGTACTGTTGGTTATATTTTTGTACTTCCTAGTTTCTATCACGTGTTTCCATACTGGGGCTCCATGCAGTACTATATTATGCAGTGCACTGTTTAATACTGCTCTCTTTGCACTGCTGGGTCCTCCTATGTTTGGCAATATCCTTCTCAGACCAGCTACTTTGTCTTCTGCCTTAGCTGTCACTTCAATATATGCCTCCTGAAAGAGAATTTTTCGTCTATGGTGATACACAGGTATTTTAGTGCTTTTGATGGCGTTATCCTTACTCCTTCCAGGTTGAACATGATCCCGCCAATGTTTCTTTTCCCCCCTAGTATGATTGCCTCCGTTTTTTGTGGAGCTAGTGTCAGTTTGTGTTCTTTCATCCAGTTGCTGATCTTTCCTAGTGACCCATTCGTGTCTTCTATCAGGTTGCTTACGTTCTTCGCTCCAACAATCAGTGCGAGGTCATCTGCAAAGGCGATACACTAAGAGGCGTTTCTGAGCTCGAGGCTTAGCACATCATCATACAGGATGTTCCAGAGCATTGGACCCAGAACTGAACCCTGCGGTACTCCCGATTTTGCCTCTATGCTGTAGTCCTTGGTGACTTTTATTTAACTTTGTCTGAAATAACGAGATCAGGTTTATCAGGTACTGGGAAATTCTCCTTTCCCTGAGGTATTATTAAAAAAATAATACTACTGTGGTTGGCAGTATTAAACGCGTTTTTGACATCTATAGCTACTAAGACGGTCCATTTACTCTTGTATTCTCTAATCGTTTTTATGACTTCCTCTATGGACTGGGTCGTTGATTTGCCTCTCTGGTAGCCGTATTGATTTGGGTGCAGACCCCCTTTTCCTTCGAGTTCTGCCTGGAGCCTGTTTTTTATTAGCATTTCTAATAATTTGCTTAGAGCGTTCAGCATACACAGTGGCCTGAAGGAAAACCTCTAACGAGCGCTAGTTAGAGGTTTTCCGCTTTTTGGTATTAGCACCACTCTTGCTTTTTCCATTCCCTGGGGAATTCTTGTTTGGCGAGGAGGTTATTCATAACATCCAGCGTCCAGTTTGGTAGGCATTCTACAGTTATTTTGACAGCTTCTGGTGGAATTTGGTCAGGTCCAAGGGCTTGGCCGCATTTTATGTTTGCAGCTGCAGGTTCCAGTTCTTTCAGTGTAAAGAGTTTGACTTCCTGGTCTGTTGGTTCACTTTTCCAGTTGTCTTCCCCTTGCGGAAAAATTGGCTTGCTATTTGTTTCTTCCTTTCGTCGGAGATATCATAAGGTGACAGATTGTTTAGTTTTATTATTATCATTATTATTATAAATCAAAAAATATACTTAAATGTTTGAATTCTTATAAAACTGTACCTACAGAAAAGAACAACAAACAATTGCCATAATGACTTTTTATACTACTCCCATACATTAATTCGCTTATTAGACATTTCCTACGTATACTTTAATGAGACTTCACTCTTGTTTCATTCAAGTTATGTTGTATCAAGTAATTTTACGTATTTTGTGTATGTCTATTTTACCTTTGTATACCCGTTTGTATCGGCACTGACTCCTATCATGTAGGTATTGTTTAGACAATGAAGTTATTATAAATATTGTTTGCATCTGATTGCATTCACTATTTTGTATGTTTGACAGCTCATATGATACCATATAATTCATATACTACACTGACAATGATACGCGTCTTATGCATACATTAAGAACTCGAATATCATTCCGACTATTTATGTTTGTGACGGTATCTATATTGCACAAAGTATAATATCAATCGAATTCAAATTCGTTGGAAGTTAATATTAATTTTCCACATAAAGCAACGTCGTTGTACCTACTGCAAAAATAAATTACAAAGAAGCATGGTATTATGCCCCTGACAAGACAATATTAAATTCCTCGGTGGTTTTAGCAACACAGAATGGATAATAAATCGCATGAAATGTCAAAACTGACTTGCGGGAGCTCACATAGAACCCACAAATAGTTGCAATAATTGCTGTCGGGGGCCATTGAACATGGACCATATACCAGGTAAGTAAGTACGAGTAAATTATGACGATTTTTATTATATTAAATAGACCCTTTTAAGAACGGCCACAGCAAAGTAGATGGTTAACGTTAAAATAAGTATTGTTGATGGAACAATATATGTAATGTATAAGTATATGTGTTACGATGAACAAATACAAATTAAAAATCACAGCAACCATTAATTTCAACAAAATGGGATAAAACAGACACATTAATAAAATGCCACAAATCAAAATTCAGTTACAGTTAGATCAATAACGAAACACAATTTTCAAATTTATTATTGTCGTCAAAAGAGCCAGCCATGATAGGGAAAATAATTTAAAAAAAACCAATTAGATAATTTCCATTATATTCAAATCATATATCACCTATAAAGCAGGTGTTTAGCGGAAAAGGAGAACATAAAATCAAAAACAAAGACAAGGTACAATTTTAACAAAACTGAATACGTTTGTTTGTTAACAAAACCGAATATGAGAAGTAGTAAATTCAAAAGTGTTCACTGACAATAGGCTAACCATTTAGGCTCTAGATATTCGTGTATATAATATATATATATTTTATGTAAGAATTTATTTGCTCAACAAATTTTTATTGATTTTAAAGTATTATTATTGTGGACAAAATGCAGTGAATGCATAACGGAGAGACACCTGATAAGTTTGCTTACACTGTCTCTACCCTAGTGCCTCTTTTCCCTGGGCGCCAGTTCTATGAACATTTAATTCTTGTAGGTATGAAAGTTCACTGCTGAGCATGAGTTCTCTATGGTCCGTTAGAGAAGGTTCAATTAGGTTCTCAATTTTTAAAGACTATTGTGCTGTACCATTGAAATTATATCGAATGGTAAATGGATATAATAATCTTAATAATAAAGTGTGAAATATTTAAACGTGGTAATATTTATATCTATGGAAGATTTGATATGTGAGAGATAAAACATAAGCTGAATACACAGAGAAGTATTTATTATTAAATATGGAAGTATTGTATGGTCACGATGACAATTAATTTAAGCTAAACAACACAGCAAAGAAAAATTTATATCTGGAAATCAAATTGCAGCAGGAAGTGTGATTATCAACAGAGAGCTCAGAACATCTTAGGATTAACCTACGCCTAAACCTACGTACCTTATGCTACTGACATGGGCGTAAGCCTACAGAAACAATTAATCCTTAAAATTAAAATTATCGTAGATAGTCATTACCTTACTATGTCCTCTAGTTAATCCTTCAATATCATTCACAAAATGTTTATAAGCACTTAATAAACAATGGCTTTATTGGGTTTATCTCTGGAATCACGCCTGCTGCCATCTAGCGGGAACGCTGCTTTCTTTTTTACACTATGGCCAACTATTCCGAACTGGAAAACTGCTATATTTGATACGTTTGTTATACCTTCTTATTGGATTTTGACCCTTACGGAACTTAATATCTCCAGAATTTCTCGTATTTGAATCTTTTTTATCTATATAAATCAGCTTGCAACACTCGTAGAATTTTCTTTAACGCTGACTGGATACGCCGCACTTGAAAGCCGTGGATTTTTACCGAATTCACTTAAATTTGTTTTTGAAAAGTGCTTAAGAATTTCCCAGTGGGATTCTGCACACCATTAACTATTTTAAACACCTCACACTACTTTTAAACATTAAATTTTATGAATTTTAGCTCACATAAAACCAGCTAGCTGTTGATTACCACGCTATCACTGTTAAACTGCATTATTATGCCTCTCAACCGAACTTCTTTCCGATTAAACAAATGCATTTCCTCCTGTAATCCAGCTTCTTGTTTTATCTTTGCTGACAACTCTGGCCAATCACATCAATGCTATTTTTATAAATTAATTAGGTTTACCTTTGAATGCCATAATCATACACCCAGTTTAAATTTCACTTCTAAGCTATAGACAATAATCACATTTACCTTTCGTAATGTAATTTCAATATTCACAATACAGCCGTCATGTCTTTCTTTTATCTGTTTCAAGATTACAGCTGTCGAGGCCCCATTTTCACGTGACGCTAACGCAATTTTCTTTCTAAATACACATGGTTTATGTGGATGTTGTATTACATAAATTTTGTTGAGATTTGTCTATTACGATTATGTGAGTTTTAGATTTTTGCGCCGATAAATAACTTTGATATTAATACAAATAGACGTTGACCAATCAGATTCATCGTTGCCGGTTGACGTTATGTATGTGTTGCTCTTGAAACCCATAGAGATGCGTGCGTTAGCAATGTTACTAGAGTTGTGACTTTTTATTGAACATAAAATTCACATTATTTCATGGTTTGATGTATTTATAATGTTTTAACCTTTGATTTGGGCTCTAAATCTTCGTTTATCTCAACATCTTACATATCATACCTCAAGTATTGTGTGACGCTCTTAGCTTCGGTGCGGAGGTTTTATCTCGAGCGCCACTGTCTGTTTAGAGTGCAGACAGACCACTTTTCCCTACAGGCAGTATCTGTAGGGGCCCCGGATAACTTTTGTGGAGAAGGGCGGAAGCCAGGTCACGTGATACACCTATAGGCCTTGTATTACCCTATCTTCAAGAAGAACACCGGTTTATGATTACAACAGATTTTATTTACAGAATTTATTATCTCGGTCACACAGGTATTTACATATATACAGAGGGTATTCAGTCTGCCTATAGCGAGTTACGTCATGGGGATGAAAAGCGTTACGAATAGAGGCTTAAAGCGGGATAACAAAGGGGCGGCGAGTGAAAACAAATGGTACTACTTTAGTAAGCGGAGGAAGCAATAATACTATAGTAAAGCGTGCAGCGTGTAGGAAATCCAAACCTTCGCGGATATGATGTACGCGGACTAATTTTGTCGGAAGTTGCTTGCGTGACTCAGGTAGCCTGTGGAGTCCCTGCTGCATGCAAAATGCTCAGCAGAAGGGTGGATGCAAAATGCGACAACCCGAAGGGTGCAGGATGCTACGACCCGAACTACAGCCTATTGAGTGAACCCAAACGATTTCCACGTACTTGGCTACGATTTCGATGACCGAATAGTGAAAACTGCGTGCGTGACTCAGGTAGCCTGTGGAGTCCCTGCTGCATGCAAAATGCTCAGCAGAAGGGTGGATGCAAAATGCGACAACCCGAAGGGTGCAGGATGCTGCGACCCGAACTACAGCCTATTGAGCGAACCCACACGGTTTCCACGTGTATCTAACATTAATGCCGAAGACCGCATAGTGAAAATTGCGTGCGTGACCCAGGTAGCCTGTGGAGTCCCTGCTGCATGCAAAATGCTCAGCAGAAGGGTGGATGCAAAATGCGACAACCCGAAGGGTGCAGGATGCTACGACCCGAACTACAGCCTATTGGGTAAACCCACACGATTTCCACATGTATTTAACTACGAGTTCGGAGACTAGATTTCCTTAGCGCTTGTTAATAAAGTACACTTACTTTTCTTTCGTGACGGGGATCGGTAGCGGCAATCACGTCAAGTCGCAACTTGTCAGATTACAGAATAACAGCAACGAAAACGGCAGCGGAGGCGGAGGATGCAAAATGCGACGAGCCGAAGGGTGCGGAATGCTTTTTGGTTAGCGGAGGCGGAGGATGCAAAATGCGACAACCCGAAGGGTGCAGAATGCTTGGTTAGCGAAGAATGCTAACTGACTTTACAGTGATGTGGAGCTGCTTTTATATGATTTTGGACGGTTTTTTCGCGTTGACGCGTGATCTCCCTACCTACTGATATCGTTGGGGGTGCAGCGCATGTGGCGCTGTCCGATATTTCGGTGCCTTGAGGTGACGGTTAGGCGGATTATTGATACTGGAAAAACTACTGACGGCGGCGGGGTACCCAGAAGGGGTTTGTTTATGACCTCGTTATAAGCAGAACTGAATGTACAATTTATTACCAATATTTACCTAAAAAGAAATGAAATTTTTCGAGGCATATTAACGGAGAGAATAAAATAAAATTGAATTTAACGTAATGAGGTGGTAATTATTTCTACTTCATTACAATTGGATATTGTTTATTGAATAAGTTAAGTAATATAATATTATTGACTAGTTTATGCTGAATTTATTACTTATAATTAAAATAATAAAATATAAATTTAGCGTTGCAATATGTAAGACACCATTTATTTGTAACACATTAATATTTATGACTATGTTGAAATTAAATGTTTCCATGCTCTGGTTCAAATAGAATATTTACATATATTTATTTAAAATTTGTTATTAATAAATGACATATATATTTGCAATGACTTTGAAGATTTAATTTTCATACACTCAATATTAATATTTCTATTCTTCCTACCCATATTCAATTCCTGAAGAACTTACGTGAAATACGGAACCAACAGTACGCCACGATTTTCGATCAAGTACTAGCTTTTAATTAAGTTAAAAAATACGTGAAAATTTATACGAGATACTCCCTTTAAATCGTCATTAATGAATAACATTAATTTGGCTGTATATTCCCACGAGTTTCGAGGTGGTCTCTCTAGTCTCAGTTACTAGAACAATAAAGAAAATCCCTCTGTTTATCCCATAAAATATCTCTATCGAGATTACAGCATCCAGTTGTGCTGGTCAATCAATTCCCTATTAAAGGATATAAAATTAAGCTGAAACATAAAATAAGTCAATAAAAACTTTTTATTGCCCAAATTAAATAAAAACTCGATAACTATTATGATCTCTTGTAGAGGCGTTTAATAAGTGGCGTTATCCAATTACAGCATGTGAAAGCATATTATGTTTGAGTAAATAGCTGCCTTATTAATATTAAACACCTAACTAAAGGAATTCATGCCTTCATGGTAATCGCCTGCTTTCTTGGATTCGAAGGTTAAAAGACCGTCATTTACAACCAATATGCACTATTATTAAATGACGTCCTTTTCCAGTGGGTATCTTCAAGCCTATAGACCATCCTTCCATAAATACCTGACGAGAGCTCTTTACATTCTTATCTTGCCACACTTTTGACACATCGTATCCTTCAAGGCCACAATAACTTATCGAACACCTACAACTGTCACTGAGACAATAACAAAAAATATCCGTTAATACCATAGACGTATTAATACAAGAGACAGAATTGTTTACGTTTTTGGCCGATCCAAGATCATTCCATCCTTGCCGTCCGTCTTTTTCTCCCGAACGGCACGTTTGCCAGGCTTACTGTGAAATTCACTACGAAGTCTTTGAATACCGTAAAAGATGTTAAAATAATTTGACAATTTCAACGAATCTGATTCATTTTAATACTAAAATGTTATTTAAAACAGCTTCTTGGCAAAAGTAATCTATTATATTGCCTTATTGCGTTAATAATATATGGTGAAAACCATAGACAACCGAACATGTACTGTGCCTTGAGATATAGATCTCGACGGCAACGTCGGCAACAACGGCAACGTCGTTTGATGAATTTTACTCGAGTTTTACTACAATGTTTATTTATCAATGGAAACAAATTTGCGAGGTTGCCGCAACGCTACAGCTTGTACTTGTGTTTTCTTTAGTGTGTTCTACGAATATTTGTATTTATTGCGATTCAGGTGAACAATAAGTTGTAAAAGGGTGGATCATTTAAGTCCGGAAAATCTTACTTTTCATCGGTAAGTAATATAAGTATTTTTAAGGTTATCTACAAGCTGTAATGGCTTAACTTAGCCAGGGGCGGCGTTGAAACCAAAAATGAACTCTTTATATTGCTGTAATAATTAATCAATAATTATTTAATTAATTTTTATTATGTAATTTATATAGTACATAATCAGTGTGCTATATTTATTTAAAATTATGTTTATTCTGGTGATGCAAAATACCATTTTCATCTCCCATTAAATTCATATTATAATTTAAAAAATCTGATTAATAAGGTTTTCCAAAGACACAGAAAGGAGAAACCTCTGGCTTGAGCTGGTTGGCATGTTGGGAGTTGAACCCCTACCCAAATATTCACAGCTGTGCTCCGATAATTTTTTCCCTGAGGATCTAGAAATTCGACTAAATGGGTTAAGATATGCCAAAGTCGGAGCTAACCCACGTCGTTCTGAGGGGATGATATTTTTGGATCAGGTATATACAAGGTAAAAAATGGTTCTTTAGGTTCTTCAATGCCACTACCAGTATTTTTAACAAAAATATAAAAAACCTTTACGACCTTTTAATTGTGAAAACCTTACCTACATTGCCTTCCAATATCTGGGATTATTTCAAAGATCATATGTATGTTGATGAAGTACTAAATGATGGTGGTCATTTAGTACTTTCAATTCATTCATTCAATTGGTCAAGTTGGTATTGAAATTTTTTTTCAAAATACGTACATTATGAAACAAAAAAAAAGAAAACAATAGGCGAAATAGAATAAGAAGTTTGAATACAAAACTCATATTATTCTGTGTTGTTTGTATATATGTTTGTATATAGGAGTGTATAGGAAGTTTGTAAATTTTATATACTTGTGATTTTTATTTTATAGAACTGTCTTTAATATGTTCAGTCTATAGAATTTGAAAACAATTTTTCGTTTATTTTATTATTTATATTTATGGTAGTTTATGTTAACTTTAGTATGATATACATTTATGAATTTTGTAAATCCCAAAAGTATGTTATGATTTTATTTTAGTTATAGTATTTTCTTATATTCTTCTAATGAAAAATCTAGATGTTTTTCTATTTCTTAGTTTAAATACAGCACTCATATTATTAGGATTGTTGCATTTATAATAGGTCGAGTAATAGCTTTACTTTATAATAAGTTAATTTGAATGTATGATACAAATTCTTAAATATACGATGTAATTTTATTATATGACAAATGTAAGCAATATTGACACAAATGTTGTGTCCCCCTAAACACCATGTTCACATTCCAGAAGAAGGTGATGACATGTCTATGTCACATATGCGTGCGCCATCACCCTATAGATGTCTTTTAGGCGATACCAATAGATGAAACGTTCGCTCGGAAAAAATAAAGACAAATACACTTGCAGTTCGTATCCATTTGCAATTTGTTTTTGAAATATATATTATAAATTAAATTATAAGGAGAAAATAGTTTTATTAATGAACGCTCAATCGTAGAACACAAAAGTATATTAAATTTATATGTGGATATAAAAAATAACGCAACTAGTCTATTTCAACTTTAATATATTAATGAGGCATCAGTCCTCTTCACTCATAATTCCAACTTAGCGCCGAGTCAATACGTTTCCATACCCAAACATAATAAACGATTTCTTTATAGGTGGTCACGTACTGATCCCTCTGTCATCGATGCCGATGCCGCCTCGATACCGCTACAAAATTGAGTTAACATTATTGTTTTTTATTTTATTTCCTATACTAGGATAATTGCGCGCGCCACTGAGCACCGCATTGCATTAGTTTGCATATCAAACGAAAGCACTATAATGGGCTGTGAAACGTAATGTATTTTCTACTATCGTTGTAAGCCAAATAAATTGAAACTAGTGAATATGGCCCTCGCTAACTAATAGTGTTATTTTTATAAAAAAAAATTGTTCCTCCTGCCAATCAATGACGTTATTAACTTTAACTCAGTGCTTTACGTCCATATACACTGAGACATCTTCTAATTATGAGCAAATAGGTCAAATGTCTCAAATTTATAGATAAAAATAGAGCCGCAGTCCATAGAAAATAGAGATAATTAAAAATTATTTCTTTCTTATACACCTATTTAATGATTAATTAATATATGCTTGTTCAAATTAAGTGCTATAAATCAAAACACGTGTATAGCCATGGTCTATATAACGGTCTCTTAGTGTATTAAATACTTAAGATCTCATTTAACGCTCAGATGGCAAGCTATAACGTTTGTATTTATAAATTTAAGAAGCCTTTTTTATCATGAGTAAGAATGGACAGAGAATACGAAATTTTCTATACACGCTATCGCTGTCGGCATCTTTTTATTCACGTACAAGACGTTAAAATCAAGAATATTAAACGCATTCTTTTAGAGAGCCTCGGTTTCTTGTCAAGATTTCTCGCCACCCCAATCTGAAAGTATTATCATCACATGCTTATAATGCGAATAAGAGAACAAGGGGAATTTCAAGCGGGCTGTAATTAAATGACAAACATTTTATGGCAAAACTACGAACTGCAATTTTGAGAATTTGGGATTACCAAAATCCAAAAATTTTTGTTAAAACAAATAATACAATTTTTGAAATTTTAAAAAAGCGGCAAGTGGCATAACGTCACCATTTTGGAAGTAAGAAGGCGGCAAGTACAAATATTTAAGTTAAAAGTGGCATCTTTGCAAATATACCATTTATTTTTTAAAAATGTTTGCCTAATAATTCTTATTTTGTAGTAGAAAGGCGGCATTATACACATATCTCTTTATTACTAAAATATTTATAACAAATATTCGACTAAGAATTAGACTAGACGTTTGTGTTACTTTTTTTGTGATATTTTTAAGGTTTCGCTTCCCACCAAGTAAACGCTTTGCCCCTTAAACGAAATAGTTCAACTAACTTTTTTTTCAAATCATAAATTTTACAATTTTGCCATAAGGAGGAAGTGACTTACTTGCTAATAAGGAAGCGTTAAATATATTATTATAAGTATATATATATATATATATATATATATATATATATATATATATATATATATATATATATATATATATATATATATATATATAGTATATAGTATATATATATATATATATATATATATATATATATATATATATATATATATATATATATATATATATATATAGTATATAGTATATATATATATATATATATATATATATATATATATATATATATATATATATATATATATATATATATATATATATATATATATATATATATATATATATATATATATATATATATATATATATATATATATATATATAGTATATAGTATATATATATATATATATATATATATATATATATATATATATATATATATATATATATATATATATATATATATATATATATATATATATATAGTCGCTATGGAGTGAAATTTTATTTTTTTGAATAACCTCTCTAGCCCCTTCAGCAACGAAGATGCGACATTTTAGTTGAAAGGGTGTTATTAAGTTTGATATTTAACAAGGAGGCTATGGTAACGGTTAACACTGAAACGTCAAAAGATTCAGTTGAAATTCTCGAGAAAAAAAAATTCAGTTAACGTTCTAAAAGAAAATGTCAGTGCAAATTAGTCCAATTCAAGTAGCTAGAGTTGTGGCTTTGGTAGAAGATGTAAGGAGTCAAAGATATGCAGCTCGTATTGTTGGTCTACCAGAAACAACTGTCCGAAGAGCGATCCAGCGCTACCGAGAAACGGGCCAATACAGCAGACGTCCAGGTTCGGGTAGTTCCAGGATTATGCAAAATATTGACGATCGATTTATTGGTCTGCAAATATCGAGGAATCCCTATCAAACAGCTGTGATCACAAACCGAAATTTAAGAAACGCACGAGGAACAGTTGTGTCAGATCGAACAATTTGTCGGAGATTCAGGAGTCTCGGTTTTATCGCAATAAGACCTGCTTTTGGAATGCGATTACTTCGACGACATCGAGTAACTCGTTTGGATTTTGCTCGAATTCATCTTGTTTGGAATGAGTTGCAATGGTCTCAAGTTTTATTCACTGACGAATCATGATTCATGTTGAGATCAGTAGACGGGCATCGGAGGGTTTGGAGAAGGCGTGGGGAAAGATACGAGGATGGTATGTTCAGTGAAAGGGAGAATATTGGCGGTGGTTCACTAATGGTATGGGGTGGAATTACCAGCGATGCCCGTACAGAATTATTTGTGTTTCCACCACGGCAATCTCTAAATGCAGTTAGATACATAGAGCATACCCACAAAAAATTCACAGATTTCGCAATCCTTGCAACTATCGGAGACATTGGAAATGATAACAAAATATATGAAACATCATATACCGATCCTTTTGAGTTGTTGCGAATACGTCAAATACTATGGTGCGCGTGCATGCTTGTGGCAAATTCCAGATTGGCTTTAGAATGCTTGTCGATAGGGCTGGAACCTTTGATGTAACTGTAACACTCGGAGTAGTTTCCACAAACACCAAAACACTTTCACTTCGCTCGACGCGCGTTTCGCCAACCAAGTTGGCATCATCCGGAGACGATTAAAAGTAATCTTAAATTACAAAATCTACCATATTTATACTATTTTTCCGGTGACGTCACTAATGATATCACCGTGAAATTTACGCGTGACTAATGACGCTTCAATGATCGGTTGCTAAGCAACGCGTAAAGCGGGCTACGGTATGATATCACCGTGAAATTTACGCGTGACTGAGTGAAACGACTGAGTCGTTTCACTTCTGTAAAGTTTACATATGAACTAGAAAATAATGGAAAACTTTCATTTTTAGATGTATTGGTAATTAAAAATAGTGATAATAGGTTAGAATTTGATATATATAGAAAAGATACCAGTACGATCAGATATATCCCTAATGACTCTCACCACTGCTATCAACATAAAATGGCAAGTTTCAATTTTCTTGTCCATCGTTTACTAAGTTTCCCTCTCAGTAATGAGAGATTTGAAAAAGAAAAAGTATTAATTAAAGATATAGCTGTGAGTAATGGTTATCCTAGAGATATAGTTGAAAAACTAATTAGGAAGCGTAAATTTAAGGACACACTTCGTAATTCTACGACCTTTCAAAAGGATATAGAGGCTCCAAAATATGTATCCATCCCGTACGAACCCCGGTTTACTCATGGTTTGAGTAAGGTTTTCAAAAACGTGGGTATAACAGCGATTCATTCGTCGAGCAACAAATTACAACAACTTTTAGACAATCCAAAGGATAAATGTGTTCCAAATGAAAGGTCTGGGATTTACGAAATTAGTTGTAATGATTGTGATCGAAAATATATTGGACAAACGAGACGGTCAATTAACACCAGATTTAAAGAACATATGGCTCATCTAAAATATGGAAGAACAGATAAGTCTAGTGTTGCACAACATGCTTTTGACAACAATCATAGAATAGATATTAGTAATTTAAGATTAGTTAGAAATGTGACCAATAATAGACAGTTGGATGCATTTGAGAGAATAGAAATTGTAAAGTGTAATAATAGTATGAATAGCGACAAGGGACCTATCCCGTATAGCCCGCTTTACGCGTTGCTTAGCAACCGATGATTGAAGCGTGATTAGTCACGCGTAAATTTCACGGTGATATCATACCGTAGCCCGCTTTACGCGTTGCTTAGCAACCGATCATTGAAGCGTCATTAGTCACGCGTAAATTTCACGGTGATATCATTAGTGACGTCACCGGAAAAATAGTATAAATATGGTAGATTTTGTAATTTAAGATTACTTTTAATCGTCTCCGGATGATGCCAACTTGGTTGGCGAAACGCGCGTCGAGCGAAGTGAAAGTGTTTTGGTGTTTGTGGAAACTACTCCGAGTGTTTTAGAATGCTTATGTTTATTAAGTGTTTATTAGTAATGTTTGGCGTACGATTGGGTCCCTAGCATTTTATAAATTTAGAATAACACGTTAGTTAATAATTTAATATAATATTGAGTATAGATACTGTCACAATTTGCCACAAGAATGCGCAGAACGTACTAAAATATATATATAAATATATAAAAATATAAAAATAATATATAAAAAATATATATAAATATAAAAATATATATAAATTCATTATTCAAATTCATCAGTTTACTCTTTTAAATGTGTATGCTGCTGAATGTATATTCTTAAAACGCGGCCGCTCATTAGCTAAATCAGAATCTCTTATTTAGTGATTTATGATTTAATTTTTGCTATCATAATTGACAATGGGAACCTACTCATGTTGTATATACTACAAATTCGTGTAAACACTAACGCCCGGTGTCGACTCTTTTAGGTTTGGACCGTACCAGCTGAGCGATATGTTTATTGTTTGTGTTAGGTAGACGTATTTAATTGCCTTCAGGGCGAGACAGTTTCGATAACTGTAAAGTATTTATGGGCTGCTTTGACGGCCCTATGAAAGGAATAATATGTAGAGGTATTGTTAGTTAGTTTAGAATAATATACGTTTGTAGCCTACACTTGTTCTTTTATTTTAATTATCGTTGGGCATTCGTTTACACTCGAATTATTAAATTTATGAAAATTATGATTATGAAAATATCTCGATTATTCCCATCACTACTAGCAATGCGCCACCTCTTCCAATATAGCTGCACTCAATACTCCCCACTCCCCAGTACTCTTCACGAGCCGAGCGCTGCGGTATCTACATGTATTGCGTCACTCGATCGCGACACCGCTGTCTTTTGGCCTTGAACGAAAACTTCTAACTTGGCCCCCATATACTCTTGTCTAAACATAAACATTTCCAATGTTAAAAATCTGCGGTTTACTATAAAATTAGCTCTTCCTCGATATCGGTCATCCATGTTTCGACGATCTTTTATAGATAATTCAATAATATTGTACAATTCTCTTGACGATCAACTTAAAAACCTCCCTGTAAATAAATTTCGTAAGAAAGTGAAATATTTTTTTCCTTCATTACAGTAAATAACTTGGTATTATCTATTTTGTATTACCTTTTGTATTATCTTTCAATTATACGTATATCCATGTATATGTATGTGTGCATGTATGTTATGTATATGTATATATATATATATATATATATATATATATATATATATATATATATATATATATATATATATATATGTGTGTATATATATATATATATATATATATATATATATATATATATATATATATATATATATATATATATATATATATATATATATATATATATATATATATATATGTACATATTTTCTAGTATATGTTTTAGCATTCTATTTGCCTTATCGTAGTTGAAGTTAAATTTCTATTCTTAATATTATTATTGATTTGTGTATATTTTATTGTGCTTTATTTTCCTCAGTTCATGTATTAATGCTTCTCAATAACAGTAGGCTATATGCCTGACATTAATTAGCTACTAGTTCATGCTATTAATTATTGTTAATTACTAAAAATTTATTGTGTCTATTATAATTTTTTTTGTGTTATTAATTTAGGATTTTAGGTTATATTTAAATACGTAATTTCTAAATTTATATTTAAATATGTAAAGGTTGAAGTAGCCTAACGCTAGACTTCGCCTTTTTTATAAAATTTGTATTGGTATACAATTTTTAATAAAGACCATTTATTATTATTATTATTACATTAACACCTTATGACAAACTTAAAGTTTGAAACAATGATTAATGTTAAACATTACGCTCCGTCACAGCTGATTTCAGCATTCGCTTAGACATTTTTGATAATCATCTAAAATGAAACTCTGTCTTATTAGATATAAACCATTCGGGACTAACGGTTGTGAACTGTGAGGAGTTCTATCAGAAACCGACTCTTATCAAAATCACATTTTCGCACTAGTCGGGCTTTCTGAGGAAAATAAAAACCTATAGAATCAAAAATATACAGATTAGATAGGGAAACAGTCTGCAGAACAAGTAAAAAACGATTCCTTGTGATCCATTGAACAGATAAAGGCGACCCGAACCGGCACTAGATAAGAAGTTTAGCTTCTTTTTCCATTACACGTATCAGTAAGTAAACGGGACTATCCTAATGCCCAGGACGGAG